>JAKCWG010000679.1:0-166383 GCA_021464415.1 Lonicera japonica
TCTAACTGCCCAGCCATTGCATACAATTCGAGGATAGACAGTTTGTCACACTCATAGTAATCAATGCAATTTATTTTTACCTCCACTGTTTTACTATGTTTAGCATTCTCCTAAACTGACCTCCATGGTATAGTTTTATAGTGAAACACTCAAAATTTGGAGCTGAAACAACATATATATACACAACATATCAGAATGGGGACCACCACTGGCTAAAGCAAAGTAATATATACAAACATATATATATACATAATCGCATTCACTGTGCAAAATAAATTATATGTATACATAAATGGGACCACATTTTACACTTTACAGCTAATATATACACAAATGGGACAACAAATCTGGGGACATCTTTTTTAAAAGAGAAGATTCCCATTTCAACAACCAACATTGTGTTTTAACAAAGAAAGATTTGATTTACATACCATAGATTGGAGTACCAAATTCTTCACTTTCAGGTGGCCTCAATTTCCAGCTCATTTTCCTTTATTTAATGCCTTTACTTGCTCTCTCAATGCAATTAATTTTTCTCACTCTCTCACACAGCTGTATTGCTCATTCCCACACTAACTTTGCCCTAACTTTGTCCTAAAAGAAGCATATATGACCCAAGAAAATGCAGCTAGACCCTTTTATCCTTGCTACAGTGGCCATGTGCCTTGCACATGGCCATTTTCGTCCAACAGTCTAATGGTGTATGGAGTAGTGGACTACAGTGAAATTGGGACTGAAGTTTAAGGACTGAAGTTATACAAAGTAAACTTCATGGACGCATGTACAAAACCATGTAAACTTCAAGGGGATCAATTTTTAATGACTCAAAGGCAAAAAATCGGTGTTTTAGATCTCAACTTGAATATCAATGGCCAGAGGTAAGATCTCAATATTTCGCTATATTTTTAATTAAGTCTAACTCAATGACTCTTATCAATCATTATAGATCATATATATAATTATTTCAAATATTTGTTGTTTTAATACTCGAAATGGAAAGTCTCAAACATATTCATAAAGGATTCCTTTCCATGTATAAATTCGCCCCAAAACCCATGGTAAAATATGAAAAAAAATTGTTAGGAAAAATAAACTTAATTTGAATATGAAAGTACGAATTCGCGTTTAAACATGTTTAAAATACTTCAAATTCGTAACATATAGTCCGATTGACAGTGAGGAAAGAGATACCAAATATTTAGGGCGTTCTTAAATGTATCCACATAATCCGTATTTTTACTCCATCAAAAGTTAAACTTACGTCAATCTTAACCTAAAAAATAGCATAAAACCCATTCTACTCACCCGATTTCTATACATTAAAAAAACGCCGCTAATTTATCTTCTCACCACTTAAATTTTTAAAAATTAAAAATTAATTACAAAACTATATTCTCCATGGCTTAATAATAATAATAATAAACATTATAACATAATTTGCTCATGAATAAAACATTAATTACGTCAATCTCATGAATAATAAGTAAAAATAAAAATTAATTACAAAACATTATAAATTAATCACATCAATCTCATGAATATTATTACTATATTCTCCATGGCTTAATGAAAAAAAAACATTGCGCATAGGCACATGCTTGAAAATAAAAGTACCCAACACAGTGGTTCAAATATATGAATCCAAGGTCTGTGCTCTACCTTGAAGAGTGTATATATATATTCACTAGTACCATTTCTAATGTAAATAAATACTAATATAGGAATAGAAATTAAAATACTTTAACAATCAACTGTAAGAATATCAAGAATACTGTTATTGGTTTAATTGGGTCTCTTCACTTTTATCTTTATCTCTTCTATCATTCCATTCAATTAATCTTAAACACTCGTAGCCATCACAGACCAACGGGTTAACATCAGAAATTCTTTGTATCAATTTTGTGTATGGATCGTTTATTTAAGAAACTCAAATCTTTTATGTTACATTAAATATCAAATTTTGAGGAGACCAAGAATTTGTCTTGAATTAAACCCCAAATTATGTTTGGGTATTCATTAAATCAAAACAAAAGGCGAGCAATGCTTTGGGGTCACTGGAGGAGGTAAAGAAAAGGGAAAAAAATCTTCTTTTTTTTTTCTTCCAAGAAAAAGGGAGTAGATCAGTTGAAGATCCACCATTGGTGATGGAGGTGCATAGGATGAGGACTTTTAGGATCCATCAAAATCAATTGGTAATAGAAGTTATGATGATTTATTCTTGAGAGAGGGGCTGGAGTTTTAGTTTGTTAATTTTAATTTTTAAGAGTGAGAGTTTGGGAAGAAGAGTCTCGGCGTTAGTCAATTTTTATTTATTTTTGTTTGTGATATGAAATATCATATAATCATTAAAAATGTATTTATTACAATTAATATTTTGTATTTTTTTTAGGTAATATGACTTGTACGTAATTTTTAATGATATTTATTAGGGAAGAAGAGCTTGGGTGTTAGTAAAAAAACTATATCTATAGTTTGTGATATAAAATATCATATAATTTTAAAAATGTATTTATTTCAATTAATTTTTTATATTTTGTTTCATAGGTATTATGACTTGTACATAATTTTTAATAAAATTTATTAAGAACGACGTAAATTTTTATATTATGTTTTTTTTTAATGTAATAGTTAATATTATTTAATATTTTTACTTTTAGTAATGCAACATTATCGTCCCTATATTATTTTAGTAAACTCACCTCACCACCGAGTGAATTGCAAGTTCTAAAAGAAAAATTGGAGGAGTGAGAAGAAAATATTCTAACACTGTAAATGGGAAAAACGGATTTTGCGGCTGATTTTGAAAACACCCGATTTTTATTACCCTCACTTAAATCATACGAGGGTATGCCCATGCCCGAGGACACAAAATAGCAAAAAAATTAAATCTATGTTTATGGACAACGAAAATTATTTATTTTCATATACTGTACCTATGGCATGATAATTCATTGGTTGTAGAAGCTCAATTTTTACTTTTTTTTTTCTAACATAAAATTGTAATAAACACAAAACTTATTTGTGTTTTAGTAAATTGTGTTTCAAAAAAAAAACTTTTAAAAAAAAAGTTTATAAAAAAACACAAACTAATTAAAATTAAATAAGTTTTGAGTGTCCTCGGGCATGGGCATAACATAAAATTGTGTATGATTTATATATTTTATTTACTTATTGCAAATAACAAAATGATATTACATTTTCGATCACTTTCCAATTGAATCCATCATGATCAGTTTAAAATTAACACAAATCAATAAATCGTATTCGTATTCCAATGTCTACATCGATAGGTTTGGCAATGATTGCGTATTCAGTCGTATTCAACTTGGTTTTCTCAGATTATTTGTTATAATAACAAATATAGTTTGAATATTATTTGTTCACCAAGTAAAAGAAAGTCATTCATTTAAATCCGAAACAATAACATTTAAAATTCGATAAAGTACCATATTAACACGATACAAATCAACTATTGACATGTTTAGTGAAAATATCAATTAAGAAATACAAAAGGATAGTAACCAATTGTGTTGGATATATTTCACACAATATAAAACATGTTACTTATTTTACTACCAATCAATCTACATTTGTATTACTTTTTTTTGGTCACACAATAGAAAACATGTTGGATATATTCTTTCAATGGCATTTTTGAAGTGTCAAACCAATAAGATATAATATACGTAAAATTATTGTTTCAGAGTTAGAATAATCAGTCACGTTCTAATCATTTATGGTAAAAGTAAACGCATAGAAAGAGAAAATTGAGATTTTTAATTTTACATTCTTCTTCAAACAAATACTACACATATATTCCTGATGCTCAACCACGGGGATGGGAAAAGGGAAACAAGATTATGTCAAAAATAATTAATATAAATTATTAAGTTACTATATTTTTTTTGTAAGTCTATCTTAACTGGTGGTTAAACTTAATTAATGGTTGAGATGGATCAATTTAACAAAATCTCAAAAAGGGAATTAATGGTAAGAAATCGAGAATAGCAATAAAATCACCAGTAAAAAAAATAGTTATTTAAGGTTGAAAACAAATTTCATTGAGTTTTTTTGGAATTAATTAGATTATCTTATGGAATTAATTAGATTAAACTTAATATAATTTTAAAAAGTCTAAAAATGAAATAAAATAATTAGTATATCTGAGTTACGATTCCCTTAACTTCGCTCTACGTTTTATCTACTTAATTAACAAAAAAATAACCAAAGAACAAAAAAAAATAGTTAAAAAAAAGTAAAAAATAAAACTAATAAAATAGTTAATTTTACATAGAAGAAGATTTAAAGATGGTGTTAAATAAATATCCTTATGCTTAACTCTTTTATCAAAATAGTAAATTACCATATTAATTTTAAATTATGAGTTTTAATTTCTATTCCAAAACAAAACTAAATAAATTAATATTTTAAATGTATTAATTTTGTAAGTTAGAGACACTACACCAGAAATGGCAAACAGGAACGGTTTTGAACCGTGCCTGAAAGCATCTGGAACGGTTTAAAACCGTGCCTAAAACAGGCGTGGTTTTTTTTTTGGAACGGCTCCGTACCGTTCTAATTCCGAGCTGTATTTTGGTCAAATAGTACCCGATTTTCACCAAATCTGGAACCGTTTTGGAACGGCTCCAAGCACTTCCAATTCCGTGCCAAACTCTTTTCTTTCTTTTTTTGATTTTCTTATTCATCTAACATGTGTCATTTTTTATTTGGCCACGCGTAAGCATTGTATTTGTCGCGTGTCAGGTAGATATGTAGACAATTAGCACCAATTTGGAACGGTTTTCAACCGTGCCAAAACCGTGAATTTGATAATACAACATTTTGGCAGCATATTTTTTTCTCTGGCCATATTTTTTTGATTTTTTTTTCACCTATTACACACCATCAAATCTTAAATAAAAATTCACAATATAATCAAAATTAACATCCCCATATATATTTCAATTAAAAATGACAATCTAATTCACATAACTATTGTAATTAGTAATACTACAATGCACAAAACATTGATGTTAATGTAGATACAAGTTAAATTTAATAGTACAATGTGCAAAACCCTAAAGGTTTAACTACTCCTTCCATTTACTAACATCGTCGTCCACAAATTTCACTCTTAGATTCGATTTGAATTTCTTCCACGCATCATTAGCTTTGTTCAAAAAGATGCTTCTTGCCTATCCTTCACCTCCGAAAATTCCTTCAATAAAATATAATGTATAGAATATTATAAGTTAACAATTCTTATAGAACAATATCAATTAAAGTAAAATAAAAGCAGCTTGTTGTTTATACTCAACTCTGAGCAGAAACAAATTCACATCACAATTATATTTAGACAATTTTTTGGAGTATATTCTTAGATAGCAAAAATGACAATCCCCATTCCACAAATTCTTGATTCTAAGTGGCCTCATGACTACTTACATGAAGTCAACAACTTTATAAATCTACAAGACAAATTAAAAAAAAAATAGCCGTGCATAGCATTAATTGTACCTCACAACATAATAGCATCAATGTGTGACTTCCTCTTGTGAGTTTGTCTTTATCTGCAAAGGTATTGGACAATTCACAAATCTCACTAAAAAGAATTTAAACTTTATATTAGAAAAATAAAAAGAATCAGAATTAAAAAACAAATCAATCCAAAATACCAAATCAAATTCAAACTCAATAATGACAAGTGAATAAAAAGAATGAATCGAATTCCTATTTATCTAGATTCCCTTTGTTCCAAATTTAAAGTCCATAAATTTTGAACACCCCAAAAAAAAATTACTCCTTTACTTTAAATAGATAGTCTCACTTTAATGTTTGACTATTATCTTGAACCATACAAAAAATATTGGGAAAATATATACATACAAAAAAATTAATGCATCAGAATATCACATAAAAAAAATCACAATGTTAATCACTTAGCAATATTATAGAACAATATATTAGTACTACTAAATTAGATTAAGTTTTTGTTGAGAGAAAACAATGTTATAAGAGTATCCATTTGTTGTGTGTGTGAGAGAGAGATAGACCGAGAAAGATCATAAAAAATAAGAGTTAGGAGAAAAATAAGAGAATCCGAGGGTAAGCTTTTCTTATGTGTTCTTGATTACAACATTATTTGTATGAATTAAAAATCAAGAAACTATGCAAGTAGAAAAAATATGTTCATGTGTACAAAGGGGGAGGTGTGTTTGTGTCTAAGGTAGAGTTTGTTTTGCTTGATTTCAATGACTTCTAGTTCATGTAAACATGCTAAACATGATTAATTTGATGTTGGCTGCTGCTCTAAGGTTTTTATTTATGATTTGGGTGGAAAAACTTGTTGAAAATCCTAGAGTTGTACATATACGGGCAGATTGGCGCAACTGTACCAAAATTGTGATAACTAATTGTAGGAAACTCGGTTTGGTGCACTGTAAATTGCATTAGAATCTAGACACATAGACCTTTCCAGAAATGTATGGTATAACATCTAGATGTGTGCCAATTGATACAGTTTTTTTTGTCAAAATTGACACAAATTCAGGTGGGATTTTCTGGACAGCACTCGCTATTTTTGTCATAACTCTTAGAATACTTGGAATTTTTTTCTAAAACCACTTTCAAATGAAAGTAGACTTCAATACCTTTCTATCCATAGGTCATGATCTCAATTTGGATTTGGTATGAGAAAGTTATACATGTCAGAAGTTGACCTTGAAATTCTGGAAAACACTAGTCTGGATAGAATGAATTGAATTTATTTCAAGAATTTTGCAAATTGTTACGTGCTAGCAAATAGTCCTTATTGACATAGTTCTGTGTTCCTGTCATGCTGAATGGAATGGCACTATAATCATTGGCATAACTACAATATCTAAACTACAGAACTAGAATCCAACCAATATATGTAAGTGCTAGTGCATATAAAAGTCAAACAGGTCCAATTGTGGAAACCGCAATTAGAATAGTTACATTGTATATATATATACCAAAAAGTTCAATTCCTTGGTCCTCACACGTAAATTTGCTTTACAAGTTCCAAATATTACTAGGAACAAAGTCTTCCATTGCGTACTGATAATGCTCGGTTAATATAAGTATAAACTTGATGGAAATCATAAACCAGATCAACTAAACGTCTAAACACCTAATCAAACATAAAGTTCAAAAGTTTCTTTATACATAGTGTGACTAATAAAGGAAGCCAAACATAAACATTAATAATTCCTCAAGTTTAAGCACAGAAATTTATATTCTCAATTTTAAACCCCCTAGCTTTAAAGATTTTCGTTAGTAAACTTACCAATTCAAGGTGACCATGTGAGTAATGAAAAGTATACTCATACCTGCAAGCCAAAAGTATACTTACTGTAAAGAAGAGGAAGGTGTGTATTTATCTATAAAGAGAGAGGGAGGGGGGAGGGAGAAAGATAAGTACCTTTTGCCCAGTGCGCTACCACAGAAGCCAAGTGCGTCACCACGCAGCCAAGTGCGTTACCAAAGCAGCCACTTAACAGCAATATATGAAAATACACAGCAGCAACATTACATGAAAATACACAAACAAGTTTTGAGTTTAAATCTGTCTTTAACATTATTTTATAATAATTTTAGGAACAAAAAAAAATTATATAATAATTTTATGTAGCTAGTAAACTCATCGATCGATGTGTTTAGTACATAAAATAAAGCATATGCAATTGTTCACCCTTCATGAGTTGCGTGTTAGATATAATCTCATGTGCTTTCATCAATAGACATGCATGTTCAGCCAAATTTAGTAGCTAAACTTTTTTGGTAAATTTCGATCAAGCCCCCCTATTTTTCATCAAAGCAGAGATAGTCTAATGTTATCCCCTAAAATGATATCTATCAACTCACAATCCCACACAAATATATTTAAATAAAATTGATTTTGTTTAATTATTAAACATAATTTTCAATTGTATAGCCAATTAATTTGTTGTACCCAAACTTGAAAATTATAGCCATTTTTACAGTTGTGTTTGGATCTCACAACGTAGGCAAGAAATATTACATTTTGTTACGATCGCTCCTCTAAAATGATGAAAAATTACTTTAAAAATGGTAGAAAAAGACAAATAAATTGGACAATTTCAACTAGCTAAACATAATATTTGAACAGACGGTGATAATTGTTCCACTAATTACTCTTGAAACTAAACCCTAACAACACATACTCTTAATTTTAAACTAATCACATATATATATATATTGAGAGAGAGAGAAGGGGGCCTTACTTGGAAGTGGATTTCGCTTGTTAGGGTTAGGGATTTGGAGGTAGAACCTTAGCAGTGGCCAACGGTGGTTGTGGTGGTGAGCGAGGGCGGTGGAGGGGACTAGGGTTTCGAGGTGGAGAAGAGGTAATTGTGGTGATTGGCGATGGAGATGAGGAAGGGTTCTGGGCGGGAGGGAGTAGGGGTTCTGAGCGGTAAGGAGGAGCAGGAGAGAGGAGAGGCCAGAGGGGAGGGGGGAACGGTGGAGAACAGCGAGAAAGAAGAGAGAAGAGGGGCGGCTGAGAGATGGGAGCTGCGTGAGAGATGAATTTGAGGTTTAGGTTAGGTTAGAATATTAGATATTTAGATTTAGATGTATTTTAGGTTAGGTTATTATTATATTTCCATTTTTGCCGGAAAGGAGGGAAACCAATTGTTGAAAGATAAAAGAAAAAAAAAAGGTGGGAAACCCAAATTTTGGGTCAATGCTAATTTGACCCTATTTTTATTTTTATTTTTATTTTTGAAATGAAAAAATTAAATATATGTTTTGTTGATTTATAATAAAATAATTTACACAATTAAACTAGCTCAAAAAAATAAGGATAAACATTTACCTTTTTTAGAGTTAAATAGATGAATTTTTTCATAAAATTTGATAAAAATAATCTCTATAATAAGTATATGATCTTCACAAAATTTCATTAAAAAATTATACCGAAAGTAAGTGTAACAAAAAATTGAAACATATATTCATTTTTTGGCCGATAAATTTTTTAATGATTATCTTACATACTTCAATAGAGGTTTGGTGGTGACGACAGAGGCTCCGATATTCTGGTCATCTAGAGTTTGTGAGTGGGTGTGGCCGGTGAAAGTAATGTTAGAGGGAGATGGTGATTTTTTTAGTAAAGTAAGAAAGATAAGAGGGAAATTTTAGTATATTATTTAATCTTGGTTATTTATTTTTGTTTTGACCAATTAATACCACAAGATTTATAAAAGAGGTATATTTTTTGGATTCAAATACTTTTACCTTTTATTATATTTATTTAAAAATAGGGAACATCAAGAAAATTAATATTTCATTTTTTTTAAATATCTAAATTTATGTATAGCCAAAGTTCAATTTATATATATATATATATATATATATATATTATATTGATATATGGTACAATGAGTATATCTCAATAGTGTATATTATGTAATTCTTATATAATCCTTATGGTTTTGTTTGGTTGGAGTTTCTAAATTTATAATTTAAAATTTACTTTTAAATATAGTTTTTTTATAACCCAACCAAACAACACCCGAGTGTTTTCTCGCCTTAGAGAATGTAGATATGAAGTTTATGAGGTTAGCTAAGAACAAAACTAGTGGAAAGAGAAGAACATAGGCAAAAGAGTAATCAAGAGATCTCGTGCCGCAAAAGGGAGCAAATGAAAAGTAATTATATAATATGACACAAACATATCGACATGTCAAATATTAAAAAATTAGTATACAAACAAGTCAACACGTCAAATCTTAAAAAAAATTAGGATACGAATCTAAATACGATATATGTTGCTTCAAATTAAGAGCCTCAATTTAGATGACTTATTTTTTCGGGTATGATGAGTGTAACATACCTAATTAATGTGTAATGTTATACTTGATAATCTTTCATACTTGCTAAATCTTAATACAGTATAATGTTATATGATAGAGTTGAATTAATAGGTTGAGATCATTATTAGTTGAAAATATGAGTATTCACGTAGTGCTTTCAGGTTTGAGTCTCATTGGGCCTATCACTGTTCTCAAACTATTAGATCTATCAATCGCTGGTATAAAAAAATAGTTTTATTTTAAAAAAGGCTTAAAGGTTCCCCCTGGAACTTTTACTTTATATTTAATTTAATTACAAAATACCAATTAACAT
Source organism: Lonicera japonica (assembly GCA_021464415.1). Classification (NCBI taxonomy): domain Eukaryota; kingdom Viridiplantae; phylum Streptophyta; class Magnoliopsida; order Dipsacales; family Caprifoliaceae; genus Lonicera; species Lonicera japonica. The sequence continues at coordinate 10,171 of JAKCWG010000679.1, forward strand.
TAAGGGGCAATTAAACGAGCCATATTAAAATATTCATATTTAAAATTTATTAATCCATACCTATTGTAACCCACTTTTCTATCTTTAAACATATTTTTTTCTTCATATACTTACATTCAAATCTAATTCTTCCTTTAGTTTAAGAATATAAAAAAGATATTTGTTTTTATTTAATCTTTTAAAAACTTAAATAGTTTATTTTATTTTACTTAAAAAAAAAAAACATATTACTTTTGTAAATCATGGTTACTACTAATGGTGCAATCTATTTATAATTAAAATTATATAAATTTATAACATCATTGTAACAATAATGGGATGTTAATTTTTGTATATATTGGTGAATGATTATTAACCCATCCCGACCTTAATGAATTAGTAAAACGGGTTCAAATTTAAGCATATCATAAATGGAAGCACTTCGAGTTTTTCAATTAAAAATCACCTCAATCTGGTCGGGTCAAATATATCCTCCCCCCACCCCCGCGCTTTATAGTTATATAAGTTGTGTATACAATTTTCTTAATATATGTTTTGGATTGCACGCTATTTAGGTATTATGTATTTTTTGGTCAATCTAACTGTTAATTTTTTTTACATTGCCACCCCGTTCAGCATGGGCAATACCTAGGGGTCTCTTTATTTGTATTTAATATTTTTTTATTTCACCGTGCCGGACGGCACGGGCAATACCTAGTATTATGTGATATAATTTAATTAATAGGTTAAGATTATTGTTTGTTGAAAATATGAGTATTCACGTAGTGCCTTCAAGTTTGAGTCTCGTCGGGCCTATCACCATTCTCGAACTATTGGATCTATCAATTGTTGGTATAAAAAAATATTTTTATTTTAAAAAAGGCTTAAAAGTTCCCTCGAACTATTGGGCCTATCACCTATCTAGTTTTTTACTGGAAATTAATTATATAAATTTTGATGAATTAAATTAAATTATCATATTCAATTTAGATAAAATGCATTATAACGTTTCAAGCTATTATTAATTTCTTAATCACCAAAAAAACTATATGTTTACTTAAGATGCAAACCATATATTTAATTTTAGTGCGGCTAGTTTTAAATTTAATTTTAGTATAATACGTAGGTATTATAAAATAACTAGATTATAAATAAAAAATATATATTTTTCATTTTTAACAGCTAAACAAAAGGATTTGCAAATAAAAGTACTAATAGAAACAAATATTAATTGCAAACTTTGTTCCTTAAAAAACTATTTAATATAAGAATCACTAAGTTAATGAATATTAATTATAAAAAGGTTTAACTATATAATATATAGGTTTTACAAAATGAAATTAATTAATTTTAAAATATAAATAATATAAATTTTTAAAAAGTCAAAATGGTCTTATTAAAAAAAAAATGAAATATGGGTATTCAAGCATAATTTTCATTTTCATTATACTATTAGAAAAAGTGAAAAAAATAATATGTTTTAAAATAAAATTGAATATTTTGGAATGAAATTATGAGCGGAAATCTTGAAATGCTTTAAAAATGGGCAGGAGAGTTGGTCAAAGAGGGGGAAAAGGAAATGAAGATAGGAACCGTTTTGGCACTGCTATAAACCGTTCCTGTTTGACTTTTCAATTTAGCGGAAGCTTTGGTCAACGGGGAAAATGGATATGAAGATAAGAACCTCTTTGGTACGGATATAAACCGTTCCTAAACAGGAACGGCCTAAACCCTTCCAAAACCAAGTCAAGTCCAGACAAATTTTGGCACGGCCAAAAACCGTTCCAAATGAGGGTGCCAGTTAGCGAAATCTGGTGTAGTGAGAGGAGAACATAACTAAATAAATTAATAATTAACAAAAAAATTTCCAATAATCAAAACACAAAAAATAAAAGTTATAAAAAAATAGTAAAAAAAGTTAAAAATAAAAAGAAAATAAAACTAATAAAATAGTTAATTTTACATAGAAGAAGATTTAAAGAGGGTGTTAAATAAATATCCTTATACTTAGCTCTTGTATCAAAATAGTAAATTACCTTATTAATTTTAAAATTGTATCAAAACATAACTAAATAAATTAATATTCTAAATGCATTATTAATTTTGTAAGTTAGAGAGGAGAACATAATTAAATAAATTAATATTTTAAATGTATTAAATTATGTGCCATTGGATTGTTGAACCAATCTTGACTATTGGATTGTTGATTTGCTTTATGACCTTTGGATTAAAAAAGATATTGGTCAAATCAATGAATAGTGTTTCATTGATTTGTATTATAGATTCCAAAACAAAACTAAATAAATTAACATTTTAAATGCATTAATTTTGTAAGTTAGAGAGGAGAACATAACTAAATAAATTAATAACTAACAAAAAAATTGCCAATAATCAATACAAAAAAAATAAAAGTTATAAAAAAATAGTTGAAAAAAGTTAAAAATAAAAAGAAAATAAAACTAATAAAATAGTTAATTTTATGTAGAAGAAGATTTAAAGAGGGTGTTAAATAAATATCCTTATACTTAGCTCTTGTATCAAAATAGTAAATTACCTTATTAATTTTAAAATTGTATCAAATCATAACTAAATAAATTAATATTCTAAATGTATTATTAATTTTATAAGTTAGAGAGGAGAACATAACTAAATAAATTAATACTCTAAATGTATTAAATTATGTGCCATTGGATTGTTGAGCCAACCTTGACCATTGGATTGTTAAATTGATTTATGACCTATGGATTAAAAAAGATAGTGGTCAAATTAATGAATAGTGTTTCCTTGATTTGTATTATAGATTATACCCAATTTGAAAAAAAATTCATCCTGAGCGGAGATTGGGGGAATGATGAGCCAAAGTCCCCCAAAAGTCACCGCCGCACCACCGGAAACTTTGTAACCAAAAAAAACTCAAACTATATCCCCTTAACAGTTAGTGTATTTAGAACATGTTTTTATACCAAATTGAGGAATTTAGAACATGTTTTTATTTTAGCATTTGAAATTTCTTATTCAAGTCTTCCAAACACTTCATGAATTAGAACTAAATTATTTAAAAATGCACAAACTTAATGTTGTTAATCAAAAGTGAACTAATTTTAAAAATTAGGCAATTTACGTGACTAAACGGGCGCTTAGTAGTTGCACCAGAGCTCTTTTATGTCAATTTTGTTGATTTTTATATCTAAAATTTTCTCTCTTTTATATTTATGTATTTGCAGTTTTTGCACCATTAATTCCACTTATGGGTCATAGGGCTGTGCTGGGATTATCCGGCTATGTGCTTAATAACGTTGCATTTCTGCAGTAGTATATCTTTACAAGTAAGTACCATTTGTGTGTGTGCACGTTTAGCGCATTGTAAAATGTACTTACATGCTTTTGATTGATAAGATGAGCACTCATCAATTGATGATATACTATATCAACCCTATGGTTTTGGGTAGGCGGGTAGCTTAGCTATATCCTCTTAACAATTAGTGAATTAAAAATTGGTACAGTTGTAGAATAATTGTAGATAGGTCAATAATCATTGTTCTAAAAATTAGCCTAGGTGGTGCCTTACCTAGACACTAATTGGTGAAAAAATTGGATAGACGAGTAGGAGCTAGGCGGCCATCTTTCTGTTTATTTTTTTATGCTTCCAAAATACAGTCGTAGGATGGTAGTGCTTGGTAGGGTTACCTGGCACCGGAGAGAGAGAGATGCTGGGTTCTGGGGTGAGGCATTACACATGAACAACGATGGACACGGGAGTAAAGGGTTGAGGGTGGAAACGTATGGCAATCCTACTAAGAGAGAGAGGGCAGAGGGGAGTGGTGGTGGCTGTGTTGATCAGCTGGTTGATGATTAAAACGAATACCAGGCATGGTATTTATAGTTGCTCTGGTGGCAGTCCATTCCTTGTACTCTATGCTGGTATCCTTATCAGTTGAAGGGTTTGTGATATGGTACGCAACGTAGTTGAGGACTCGCGATAAGTCATGCTTGTTGGTAGATTATCCTGTTGGAATGCATAGAGACACTGCCATACAGCTTTTGATACTCTCTCTTAGATGTACGGAAGATCATCAGTACCACCCAATGGGGGTTGGTACCTTGGTGAGGTCCCTTGGCTTCAGCCATCAAACCAAGTACCTTCAAGGGTCCCATGGAGCGCGTGCTAGGCTGCTAGCGCGTGGCATCAAGCATGTGGAGCTCTGGGTTTAAAGATGTAGGACGTGGTCCCTTAGTGTGTTAGCTTGCTCCCTAGTGGGGGTGATATTCCAAGCCCAGGTAGACCATGGGCCTGGGAGTCCAAGGAGTTGGCAACCTTGCGAGTAAGGTAAGCTGCTAGTCATGTGGGCAGTGGGCCTGAGGGGTTGGCACCGTCAAAGTGTAGGTGGTCTAAGGGGCTGGCACCCTTCAACTATGAAAAATACCACGTAAGTACTGAGATGGCATGACACGTGGTGTCCAGGTGGGCATGGCCTATAATACCATGCTACAAAAGCACTACAATAAATAAAAAATGTCTCACACAAATAAACACTTTTTAAAAAGGTAAGTAAAGAATTTTGCCCAATCCGCCAATTACCCGCCTAGGAGCTTTTGGGTGTTGATCAGCAGTATCTATCATTATAAATATTAGGTATTTGCCCTGCGGAAAAGCCACATGTAGTACCAGACCAATGATTCGGATGATATGCTACAAATCTGCTGTCTGAGTGGTTGCAAATGTAGTTGAGTGATGGCACAATGGCTGTGTGATGTCATATCTGGGCTAAGAATTTGTGGTGTAATAGCAATATTGAGATCCAGTGTGTGGCTGCAATTTGCCATGAGCAATGAGGCAGCAATGGTTCAGTAGTGGGCCAACGTATGAGATACCATTTTGATGCAGGAAAGAGGGAGAAACAGATAACAAGAGGGGGAGAACTTCTGAATATTTAATTTTAATTCATTCAAGGCTGAATTATACGATTTGACCATGCATTTATATAGGCATGACTAATCGGGTAAACTTCAAACAAAATCCCTCAAGTTAGCAAGACATAATTACCGACATGTATCATAATCAAATCGCTAAACTGCATGCCTTCAATTTATTTCATTATTCAAATCCATAGATTTAGGCACAGCCCTTTGTAGATGATCCCCACAAACCATCTTAAGAGGTTACAAACTTCAAAAAGTAACTTAATTCCCACTGTTTTCAAAATTCTAAACATCGGACCACTATGTCACACATCGCCTTCTTGATTGACAGCATCTTGTGTTTCCTCCTAGTGTTCATTTGCATACTGAAACATCGACTATATATGGATGGCTCAAGAATCACTCTTAAGGAATTTATGGGGTAATATATGTTGGAACACTTTTTTTGAACATCTTTAATTAAGATAGAATATCAATCTTTTCCCCCCTTTTGGCAAGAGTATTAGAAACTATTGGTAGTGTTGTGACAAACCGTTTTCATACAACTTACATGTAACCAATTTTTTTCTCGGGTTGATAATGGACCCTCGGAAGAGCAGCGGTGCTTAGGAATGCCTTGAGCCTATTAAACCATCTGATCGCAATGTAATTGGTTAACATAAATCCCCTAAAAGTTCTTTTCAATGTGATTTTGTTCCTTTCCCACAATTGTACTCAGTTGGTCCTCGTACCACTATTTGGTCTTTCTTATGTAGTTATCTTGAATGCTTCAATTCACTTTGAAGGTGTAAAGATTTCTAATAAAAAATTCTAGAGACCGCTGAAGTAAACTGCATAAGAAAGACCAAATAGAGGAAAATAAAAGAAAAATCTCTCCCTCCTCCCTCACCGTCACAGCCCTCTGCCACACCTTCATCCTTCGCCACAGAACACACTCTCTCTTCTCTCTTTCTTTCCAAATACATACCCATTTCTGTCTCTCTACTCTCTCAATTTTCCTTAAAGATTATCAATTTCCCCTGTAGGTAAATCAAAACCCCAACATTCTAATGTATCTAGTTTCTGATGATTCACCCACACATATATATACTAACAAATTTGACTATTATTAATTAGATCTTGAGGGATGAATCAAAGTGGAAAAATTGAGTTGGGATAAATCACAAATATCTCAGAGTTTGAACCATGATTTTGTATAAAGTATTAAATCTGCGGTTTTTTTGAAAAGAGGGGCGTGAGTTTTGAATCAAAAGAATTTTAAATATAAAAATTAGCAGAGATCCTTCTCTTATCATCAATGTTTTCTAGAGAGTTCTTCCATCTATCTATTTTTGCAACTGCCAAACACCATGTAAATATATATTTCTGTTCACTCACATATCTTTTTTTTTTTTTTATCAGAAACAAAGCTTATATTGAAAGGTAAAGATCAAATACAAGCAAAGGGGCTGGAAGTGGGTGAGAAATCCACCACCAAGCACACCAGAAAAGAGAAGGAAAAAACCAAAAAGAAACAACCCCATCAACCCAATGACAAAACAGACAAAAAGTCCTACTACAACTCAAAACTGACCCATGCCCAAAAACAAGCACTAGCCCTAGGGCAACAATCATACTCCTAGGCACTAGGCAAACCTCTAAAGCCTGAAAAAGCTACTGCATAGCCAAACCCCAATCCCTAGCAATCTTTGATATAGTCAAGATTCTGAAAAATTTCAAAGAAAATGCCCAAAGAGATGCCAGATTCTTGATTTTGTCCCAAATTAGTTCTAATTATTTTTCGTTTCTTCAAAAATTCTCCTATTTCTCTCTATCCAAATACACCACATCACAACCATGCAAGTACAACTCCATAATGTTTTGCATTTCTTTTTGGCACCTTTGAAGAACCAGTTGATAGTAAGCAATTCATACCAGGAGCCCGAAAATACTGCAATCAAGTTGTACTACACAGAACCACTTGTTCACTCACAGATCTTGATCTCGTACTACACATGTTTTCTAGAGAGAGAGAGAGAGAGGTTCTGTGGAGAAGAAGAGAATATGAACTGATATTTTTATTTATTTTCTCATCAAGTGTAGGGAGGAAGGAGGGGTTAATTCTTTCCTTTTCTTTTTCTTTTTCTCTCTGTGCGTTTTTAACTTCACGCACTGCACATCTCCCTTCATTTATTTTTTCTTTTCTCTACTTAAAACATCAGGTGGTCTGCCTGATTTGTTTATTTGGGCGGTCTCTCTAGAATTACTCATTTGGATTTGTTATTGGAGTATGGGATCATGAAATATGCATGTGGACAGTAGGAGGAAACAATAAATAAATGACATACCAATACACAATGAAACCTAACCTGTGGTATACAAACACAATGAGTAGACAACATAAAAATGCATAGGTATGTTTTCTTAATAAGTACAAAAGTCAAAGCCAGACTCCTAATTTGAGACTGAAGGAGTATATATTTCAGTGTTCTAAAAATTGGCATTTATCGCCGATAAATCGATGATTTATCAGAAATCGACAAGGCACCGATCGGATTATCCACAATCGGCTGAAAATATCGGTAAGGGAGAAATTGGAAATTTATCGCTGATTTATTGCGATAAATCGTAATCGGCGATAAATTGAATATATTTTTTTAAACGTTACCAAAGTAAACGACATCGTTTTCTCTCCTTCACTCGACGACTCCCACACCTCGACCTTGCCGTTTCTCTCTCTATCTCTCACCCGACCTCGCCGTTCCTCTCTCTCACTCGACCTCGAAACAATGAGGGGCGGAACTTGGAAGAAGCCGAATAACACAAAACGAGAACGAGAAAGAAAGAGAAAGGGGCATAGTGAAAGAAGAAGATGAAGAGATATGGAAGAAGGAGACGGCTGTGTTGTGGTATGATTTATGAGAAAGAGAGGCGTAGGTTTTAGGGTAAAGAAGAGGGGTTTTAATTTTAGTAAGTGGTGAATGACTTTATTACCTAATTACCCTTAGGTATATTGCAATTTACAAAATTACTAATAGACTAGTAAATAGGTGAGAAATTTCTTTTAAATGTTTACAATTAACCCCCTAAGTTATTTTTATTTAGCATTTTATTCTATTAATGTCTATTTTGTTACTATTATATTTTATTTAGCATATTGTTATATAATATATTATTTAAAATATTATTTATATGGTGAACAGTGCATATCCAATTTTTTCCGATTTATCCCCGATAAATCCCCGATAAAATGAAAAATCCCCACTCCCCACCTTGCCGATCGATTTCCGATTCACGATTTTTAGAACATTGATATATTTATATTAAATGGAAATCATATTAGGCTTCACCCCTGCAGTATCTTGCTAACTACAATGGTTCTTCATCCGCAATAGTTTGTTTTTAGCCAAGAAGAGTTAATTGAAGCATTATCTTGATTGAAAAGGGATTTTTTGACTTTGCCCTTATTTTCAATATGAAATTAGACTTATCCCCCCTTGTGTGTAGAAGAATTCCGAATAATTACATAAAAAAGGGGACAATGTCTAATTTTTTTAAGTAATCGTTTGACATAACCCCCTCTTTTTAAGCAATTCTTTGATATTCCCCTATACACGGGGGAAGTTTATTGGTAATAAAAACTGGGGGGTTAAGTTTTATTTTGCATATAAAATGGGGGGCAATACATTTACGCATGTATTATATATATTTGTGCCTGATTATTCTTTATTTTTACTTTATCATTGAAGGATCCAGAGGCGGCACTGAGGGCATCAATTTTGTTTTGCTTCAATCCAGCTTCGATATTTTACTCATCCATGTATTATTCATCCTACTAGTCTCAGTTCATATTAAAACTGAAAAAACCGAATGATTCCATTGAGTATAGCTTGCCCTTTGTGATATGCAGATACTCTGAGATTTTGTATGCTCTTTTATCAATTGGAGGATATCAACTAATGTCTGGAAAAAGCAATTATGCAACGCTTTGGCTTGCTCTCTCTGAATCTGCAAGGTCAAATGGGGTGCTAAATGCTGGAAATATTTGCTCTCAGACTATGCATCAAGCATATGATGTTGTCTTTATTAATAAGTGATATTACGTAAGCCTTTTGCTCAATTTGATTGCCAGTTCCTGTTACAGTATATTATACTTTCTCTTACAGTAAAACGTTCTAGCTTAAAGTTGAAGAAGGGATGAATCATTGAAACAGTCTTATTTATTTACAGTTCCTTAATTCAATCCTGCAAAATGCATATATTTTGAATCTATATGTCAATTAATTCAATCCTGTGAAAGTAGAGGGTAGCTGACACATTCCTTGGAGAGTCTAAGATTGGATGTAAAGGTAGTTAAAATATGAAACTACTACAACCTGTCCTATTAGAGAAGCAGGTGGTTAGTAATGAGTTTCTGTGATAGTGGCTCCTGATTTGTTACGACAATGGAAAGCCTTTATAGATCTATAGCTTCTCTGAGAGTGCTTTCCCCCCTCTCTCTCATTACCCCTCTCTGTCTCTCTCAAAATAAACAGTTCTTTCCTGTACTAGAAATCTCAACCTTTTCATTTGTATTTAACGAGCTTGCTCCATTTCTAGAGGAACTTGGAATGTAACATTCCTCATGCGTGTATCTGTGTACGTTTGCCAATTTAATGTAAATAGTGCTTTCTTTCTCCACCACTGATTTATTCATTTTATTAGTCCTTCATATATGTACTTAACGGATATATTGATCTCTTTCTTCTTTAATTGCTGAGATCAATTGCTTTTGCTCCGTACATGAGAAATGTAGGATATAGTAAATGGAGAAAGGTTATTAGTTTTTTCTACTTCTGTAGTTTGTGAGGGGTATTTGTTACAAAAACATTGAGTCCCTTTTCACCACCAATTGGGTACGTAACCAACTATAAAAGATCAAAACTTCTAAAACATCAAAGGAGTGTAAGCTGAAAGAATTCTGGTTTCGTTATCTTTTACCATTTTAGTGGTGTCGTTTCCTTAGGTATTGGGTTTAGGTGGAAATTATGTCAAGCCAAGGAGATTGGAATGATATGTTGCACATGGCACTTTCTCAATTACCACATGGGTAATATTACTATTTGGACCTATATACTTGCCCAGTTTAACATGGTCCATCTACCATTCTTAGTATATGGTTTTGTTTCACATATTCTATCTAGCAGTACCGTGTGTTTTCGAATTATTATTCCTAGCCTGTCCTCTCCTACCTTAAGTTATATTGCCACTGTCTCAAATAGATAGTCCACTTTCCTTTGGGGTCGTCTGAAATTGATTGCCCCATTTCCTTCTCTGGACTTGATCAATGTACCAAATATCACGTAGAAAAAATGATTTGTAGTTACGACCATTGATTACGTTAACATTAGCATTTCCTCAAAAAGTGTGAAAATCAAAGTGGAGTCATCTTTCTGAGACGGAGGGAGTATTGATTATTCTTGAAACAGTACCCCACTATTTGTTTAAACTTAACTCTTTTCTTTCTTCCATTTTGTTCTTAGTTAATGCTATATTTACTTCATCAAGAAGGAATTTGAACTTGGGTTAGCCATTTGTCTATTCGCCATTCTCGTTTCAGAAAGTCTGGTTTTGACTCTCACTACACCAAATTAGTATAATAGTTACAGGAAATTTGGCTATAGGGGTCACGGTTTCAAGCCGTGACCTAGTTGGCCACTGTTAGTGGTCGAAACTCGTGTTATTTCACGACACAAGACCATTAATTTAAGCAGCTTAATCACGATTTTTGCAAATTATTTCGAATTCGGGCCGAAACCCAGTTGAGCTCGGTTTTGGTCCGTGACTCCATTTATAACATTTTATTAATAAAATATTAATTTACATCTCAAGTACTTTACACTTTACGCTTATCTCAAATCTCAAATTCTTTACGCTTTACGCTTTACGCTCATCTCAAATCTTCAGTTTATCTCAAAAATCAATTTCATGGCTCCCTCATCGTATGGATAGATCAAATTCATAGGTATTATTCACTCAGGCGTATCATCGATTGGTTCCACCAAATCTAAACTTCCTCTCAAAAACCCTAGATCTACCTCGTTTACGAAGAACCCTACGTTTCTCCCTTGTTCAATCGAGCCGAGTATCATCGATTTAGCTTTTCGATTTGCTGACTATCAAGGTATTTTTCCTTTACTTTAAAATTTTCTTTGATTATGACTTGGTTTAAGTAAATATCAAGGTTTATTAGTTCAGAAATTGTACTCTTTGTTGTGTGTATCATTGAATCCAAGGTGCTTGGACTTTCTGTAAGCATTTATGAATCTAGAAAAGAAAAAATGCACGAAACATATGAGCAGAAAGAGAAATTATCTGCAAATTCAGATATACGCTATATGTATATGTGTTTAAGCATGTTAATTTGGATACACAGTACCTGCTAGGTTTCCCTTTCTCATCTAGTTTATAGGAAACTTTACTCATAGCATCTAGTGAAATTAAATTCATTTTTATGGTTTTTGATTATACTGTGTTCAGCTAGGTGGTAAGGCTGGGGTTTAATTTAGAAGAATTCATCGATGGCTCCAGCTAAAGGTACTTACTTTAGATAAACTCTCTCTTCTTTATATATTACATTGTCATGACTAGAATTTGTTATAAATTGTTGGTTATAATGAATTTTTGTGAAGCCTAGCATATATAAATTTGTTAGTATATGATTTATAGCCTATGAAGCATGGACACTTGAATTTAATTATAGTCTCTAATACTTGATAATTGATCCCCTTTAATTTCCATTGCATTGCTAAGGACACCTTAAGGTAAAAGACCATCGCATCTCAGTATTTCCCTAGGTTCACTTTAATATACATTGAATTTAATTATTAGCTATTTTTTTTACCTTGCTTTGAATCTATCTGGGACCTAGTTTCTGGGAATTTTATCTACACAGTTTCAGCCTTCTAGAACGTTTTATAATAATTTAAGACTATATCAAAGACATGAGGATGCTCTTATAGGAGAAAATTATTGGTTCAGATTGTGGGGCAACAGGAAATATATTGGGAAAAAGCATGGTGAATGTACGTAATTTTTATTTTAACAAGATTGTTTGCTGTCTCACCCTCCTTTTGGTCACTTTCACTTTGGGAGAAAGTAAATGTTATTATCAATCTCAAGCACACTCAGGTAGATAAATTACAACTGTTTGGCGGGCAATACAAGGGTAACTCTTCTATAGAAGTAGGAAAAGAGAAGTGTCTCTGTTTGGGCCAATCTTGCACTAAATCACATGCTGCTTTTGTAACTGCCACCCTATCTATTCATATGATTAAGATTGGTTATGAAATTCTCAGACGCGATAGGGATTTTAAGATAAAATGGCTTAGTAAAACAGCGTTCTCAGAATATTTTGAAGTAAAAACATTAAAAAGTATTTGTGTAAGGACATGCGTGTAACTTGGATCACTTAGAAAAATGGCTTTGGAGATTTCCCTTGTAACTAATCAACCAAATACTCTTTGAAAATGGTTTGATTTGACAATTTCCAAAGTGGTGTAAAGGAGCACTTTCCGTAGTCCATGGAGGGCTATTTATCATGGTTGGAGTCTTTTGTTTCTTGCTCTTTGTTTCTAGTGGTAGGGGTTGTAAAATTCAGTGTTGGGCGGCTTAATGAGTTGGAAATTCTTCTTCTCTTTGTTTCCAAGACTTTGTGTAATCTCTCTATATCCTCATGGTTATTGAATGAATGGTCTCATGGTCCTCAATATCTTACTTTTCATAGGATAGCGTGTTTAGGAGGATCCTCAATGATAGGGAATTTGATGATCTTATTTCTCTCTTTGCCTTGATTAATGGGGACTAGTATTTCGAGGGGGGTTGAAGATAAGTGAGATTGCCATAGATCTACTGAACTTTCTTTTAGTTCTTTTTTGTGTTGGCCATTGATTCCCCAGTGCACTTGGATAGTTGTGTTCATATTTTATAGTTAAGTCTCGTGATTGGGTACTGGACACACTACTGGTTGTTTTCATTTATTTTTCTAGAGTGTAGGATGAAAGAGTGACAAAATCAAGCCAAACAGTTAATAGAACATTCGTAATAAACTTTGTTCATGCCTGAAAGTAATATAAGATGGACGACAATTTTACTAACCGGGTAGGATTTGAGGAGAAGGGCGCAGCAATTAAAAGCAATTTCATGTCTTTGGTGCTTTAAAGATGTTGCAATTGAGTTGTCCAATTCACGCTTACACCAAATGTGTATAACACAAGGAAATACAAGTGAATAATTGATTGTTTACTTGATGTTCAGATGATTGAAGTACTCAATATATAAGCATTTTTTCACCCACATAAATTTTTCAATCATTACTGATGTTTCTAAGAAAGTGGCTCGCACTGGTATGGGTATGATTACGCCGTACCTTGTGTTAAGTGATATACTGTAGAATGAGGATAGTTATTATTAGTTGGTCTGGGTCTGCTCTCACCTTACAACTCTTGTTTGAATTTCTTGGGTAATACAAGTATATTTTCATGTACGTATATATAAAGGGTACTGCTACTACTATGAAGGACAGAGGAAAAATAGCTAATAAATGTATAAAGGAAAATTTGACACTAAAACACAATTAAAATTAAAATAGGGTAATTATCCATTCCCTATTTTAATTTAAATTTTATAAACAAAAGTATAAATTAACTATTTAAAATTTGCAAATTCATACTATGTCACAACTGAAGAAAGAACAAAATTACATTAACCAAGTCAAGCATCGGTCCTAAAGTGTTTTAGGTTTTTTTTCTCCTGTTTTATGTAGTTCTCTTACCACTACCACTAGGCTTCTCTTTTTCTCATTTGGCTCAGTTTTAGTTTTTTTTTCTCCTGTTGTGTTACTGTTTCTCTTGTACTCTTTACATTTTTTTATTAATTGTTTTTATTTTAAAAATGACTCATCATCTTTAAAGTCTCTTGATTGGATATGACCAATAATCATCTTTAAAGTCTTTATTGGCTGTAGTATTAGTATTAGTAATAATAAATGACTCATCATCTTTAAAGTCTCTTAATTGGTTGTAGACTTGTAGCAGCAGTAATTACCATTTTTCCTCATTCTGGGGATGATTTCTTCATTTACAAAAATTCACCAGAGTTGTTCTCTTAAACTATCAGTTTTGTTTCAAAAAAAAAAAGATAATGAAATTTGTCTCATGTTTATTTACACTCTTTTCACTGTTATATAATTTATATGTTTCATGCTTGTTGCTGAGTACATATGGCCAAACCTTTATATAATTTTCCTCTGTTATATTTTGGAACAAATTTGGAAGGGTGAATCCTTTGACACTACCAATTATCTTGTCTCTTATTTTTGAATAGATTAAAGCTCGTCTTTTATTGGCTCTCACTGGTTGAAGCTAGTCTCTCATCTCCACTAGGTTCCTCCACTCTCTCTCTCTCTCTATGTATATAATTAAATTCAGGCAATGTTTATTAGTTAGGTTTAAGCACTGATTTTCACCTTTCAAATTCTAATTTCACATTTTACTTGAAGATTGCTTAATCTAGACTGTATATTCATTGTTTATAAAGTGGCTTGTTTACACACTTTCAGTTTTATATGGTAGGTATTTTCAAATCTTCTAGTGTTATCAAGAGTAATGGCTTTTCCACAATACAAGGAGTGGATGGGTGAGCGCGATAGGATAGGCGATGTGTATGTTAAAGGGGTTAGAAAATTTATAGAATATTCAAGGAGAAGTCTCCAGAGTGACGTCATACCATGTCCGTGTAACCATTGCGACAATGGTAGATGTTTGCATTTTCAAGAAATTGAGCTACACCTGATAAAGTGGGGAATTGTAGAACATTATAAGTTTTGGAATTTGCATGGGGAAAGGGATTTACCTTATGTTCCAGATCAACCACTAAAAAAGAATACAGTGCAACTAGAGGATGATCATTTGGCACATCCTAGGTTAAATGACCTCATTGATGATTGTTTTGGGGTACATGATTTGCGAGACAATCAGCCCGTGGATTGCGAAGATGGTGAAGAACATGAAAGTTGTACGGGGACCTATATTGATGATTAGGTCAACCTAGACAAGGAGTACATGAGGTTGAAAGCTGAAGCAGCTAGACCTTTGTACCCTAATTGCAAAGAAGGTCACACATCATTGTATGCCATGATTGGTTTACAAAACATAAAGAGTCGCTTTGGTTTTTTTCGGGCAACAGTGTGACTGAAATCCTTTTATGGGTTAATGATTTACTTCCAAAAGATAATACATTGCCTAACAGCTATCCATCTATGAAGAATAACTTAAAAGGTTTGGGGATGCAATACAAATCTATTCATGCCTGCAAGTATGACTGTATCTTGTATCGAAAAGAACATGAAAAGAAGGACAAATGCCCAGTATGCCAAGAGCCTAGATATGTCTTGAAGAAGGATCGAAATAGTAGGCGTGTTAAGTTTTTAAAAGTACCCCAAAAAGTCTTGAAATATTTCCCTCTAGTTCCTAGGCTGAAGAGGCTTTATATTATACAATGGATAGTCGAGGCAATGACTTGGCACTCTCAAGCAGAGGTGGGTGGAAATCTTATGCGTCATTCAATTGATTCAGCCATTTGGAAAGCCACAAATGTGTCACATCCAGAGTTTGCTAAAGAAGTTCGTAATGTTTGTTTAGGCTTAGCAACAGATGGATTTAATCCATTTGGAAATTTAAGCACAAATCAAAGTGTTTGGCCCATCATCTTAGTCCCTTATAACCCTCCCCCCCCCCCCCCCTTCATTGTGCATGAGAAAAGAGTTTTCGATGTTGTCATTGCTAATACCTGGGCCAAAGGCTCCTAGTAATGATATCGATGTCTTTTTGGCCCCATTGATTGAAGAATTAAAGGAGTTATGGGTTGATGGTGTTAAGGCATTTGACTCATTTAAACAAGAAGAATTCACTTTGAGAGCTATGTTGCTTTGGGCAATCCACGACTTCCCAGCATATGGGACCTTATCTGGTTGCAACGTTCATGGTTACTTTGGATGTCTTATTTGTGGATCGAAAACTGGACCGGAATAGGGCAATGGTATACTTTTAATTAATCAGTATTATGATATAGTATGGGATAGTGTTATGGAGGAGATTGAGATTCCAGCTATAGGTATTGATATCAATAAAATGCTTAACAGTAACATTTAAATCAGTTAGAGATTGCCCAATTATCATGAATAAGATTGATAATATAATCTACGGATCTTTCAAACATATTATTCTCTCACATTTGCCTTTTTTTATTCCATCAGGAATTAAACTCCTTGCTAAATCTAAGATGAAGTAGATGTGCTAATGAAGGATTTTACCTGTTGCAGTTGGAGGACTTGTTACGCATTTTCCCTTAATGAAGGATGATGAAGAACTTGAAGAATGGAGGACTTGTTAAATGTTTGGGTGTTAGGACAATTAACAATTAACTTGAATGATGAAGGACTTGTTTTTTGTATCATATAAAGTCTTTTTAAGGATGAAATACTTGTTTTTAGACTTGTTAAATCTTTATAAAAACAATTAATGGTTTTGTTGACTTTTATAGTTTCATTAGTATTAGTTATTTTTTTGCGTTGCATTGAATGCATATATATTTTGACAGGCAAAAAATATTTATAAAATGTGTACAGATGTGTTCACAGAGGAGTATGTGTGTGGGATGAAATAAAGAGGGTCACGGTTATTGTCTGTGACCATGTTTAATACGAGTCACGGTTACTAGCCATGAACATTTAGTTAAATATACTTTCATATTCCACGAACAGAGCCTTGACTCATAAAATACATCACGGGTTTCCGCAGTGAACAGGAAAATATTTACATCCTTAATTGTCACAGACTGAAACCGTGACCATTATTGTTTGTCACATATTTGAGCCGTGACAATTAGCCACATTTGGTGTAGTGTCTGTAGTTGCATCGTCTGTTGCTATCTTATAAATTTTCATTTTCAGTTTGTATGTGTATTTGAGGTTACTAGTCTTTCAGCACGTGCTTTGCACGTGGTTATTAATGAGTATTTTATTTTAGAATTATAAATCAAATAACCAAAAATAAAAAAAAACCTTCATCTCTCATCTTTGCAACTTCTATATCAAAGAATGAACTATAATAATAGATCGAACGACAATAAACGAAAAAATTATTTGACAAATAGTGATCTTAATGTACACTGTTCTTTGCAATTTATCTATCAAAGGACTAACTATAATAATAAATCGAACGACAATAAACAAAAACTTGTTTGACAAATAGTGATCTTAAATAAATAAAAAGAATAGTGATAACCTTATGTAACTTCAACACAATAGTTGAGGAGAGATTGAAAGTTCTCGATAATGCAATTGTGAAAAAGCTTGTCAAATAAATAACGTAATATTATACTCAATGTAGACTTTGATTCTAATGTGAACTCTTATTAGTTAAACAATAAGAAGTCTCTATCAATATTATAATCTTTGACTACAATGTGGAATCTATAAGTTTAATAAATAATGTAATATTATACTCAATGTAGACTTTGATTATAACTTGGACTCTTATTAGTTAAACAATGAGAAGTCTCTATTAATATTATAAACTTTGACTATAATGTCGAGTCTATAAGTTTAATAAATAATGTAATATTATACTCAATGTAGACTTTGATTATAACTTGGACTTTTATCAGTTAAATAATAAGAAATTCTATCAATGTAAACTTTAATTCTAATGTGGACTCTTATAAGTTAAATAAATAAATAATAAAAAGTCTAATTATCTTAGGTTGATATATAATTATAAAATCAAAGGGCATATTTGACCGTACAAAAAAAGGGAAAAACACTTACGTTTATTCGTACTTTTATATATAGTATAGATAACAAGATCACTAGAGATACATGTCATGTTTTTTTTTTCAAATCCTCTAACCCGGAACCCGAGAAAGAGTGCTCCCATAAAAACAAAAAAAGAAATATGGGGGCTACAAAGGCCCGCCTCAAAGGCTTACAACAAATCCTTTGAGAGGACAAAGAAAAACAAATCGACAGAACTTGAAAAATGAACTAAGCCTATACAACAAAATTCACTACTCAAGAATAGCAAAAAAAAGCCAAAATACAAAGCTGGAGATAAATACATGGAAATAAAAGCCTAGGCGACTGTATAATTGAACGAAAAACTAAATGCTTTAGAGAAGCATAGCAACCCAAGGAGTCTCAAGAGGACTTTTAAGGAAAGTGGCGCGCTCAAGTGTGGGCTTAAGCATGATTCGAGCTTCTTTGTTGGAGATGTGCCCGGCCTTCCAAAGAACTAGCATTTGGTTGTAATCCTTATAACAAGCATTGTATTTTTTGCACCAATTCCTATTACGACGATCGGATCCCAGCTTCTTTTTCCTCTTCCTCATTCCTTTTATGATGGATCTCAACTCACTAAAAAGGCTAGGAGAGGAGGTCGTAGACAAAAGCGAGAAGGAAGAAGGAGATGAAGCCAAGAGCGCGTTTTTGTAGGAGTTAGTGGAAGGAGGAGGAAAACATGGAGGAGTACCCAAAGTGTGATCATTAAATGCACTACAAGTGTTATTAATGTAATTAATTTTAGAACCCCTTGAAAATTTTTTAATTGGAGTCTTAAGGGCGAGACTCTTAATTCCAATCATCATAAATATCATCAAACAAATCTACCTCATCAAGAGTAGAATCCAAAATAAAATCTTTTAAAGGAGAATTTTTTTCGATGGTAAAATCCGAATTTTAAAGATTTGGAAAAATTGGGCCGAGCCTTGATGGGAGAGGGAGGACCACTGTTTTGAGAGACAGGAGAAAACCCACGGGCCCTCAAAGAAGACTGTTTTAATGGTCTGAGGGAATTATAAAAATTGGGCTGCCTACTAGTAAAATTAGAATGAGGCTTTGAAGTAAGGAGAAGACCAAATTGCAAAAGGCCCAGCTGAGTGAGGGCTAAGGCCATCTCCAATAGTGTTTTTTATTTTTGTATTTTTATCCTATGTGTCAATATTATTTTATAATATTTTTATATCTATTGACAATATATTTACATTGGTATAAAAGGATAGAAAAGATGGTATCCGATGGTAATTTTTATTATTTCATTTCTTCCTTACTTGTCCCTTTATTTAAGAAGAGAGAGAATTAATGGGTATTATTTAAGAAGAGAGAGAATTAGTGGGTATTACAACAACCAATGAAAATTTGCCATGTCACATAGAAAATTTCTATCACCATTTCTACATGTAGAAATGGTGATAGAAATTTCCAATCCTACTAGACTTCCACCTAGGATAGAAATGGAGATAGAAATGTTCATTGGAGAAGATTTTTTCTATTATTTATTTATATTATAGAAATTAGCTTGTGTAGAAATGCCCATTAGAATGGCCTAAGTACATGGGTTTAAAGGGAGAGGAGAATTTTTTTTTTCTTGTGTATAAAAGAATTAAAGTGAAGGCTCACTGTTGGCAGAGGAGAAAGAAAACTGCTGGGAGTTTTAGTGAGGGATTTTTTAAAGGGTGAAGGCCCCTAAAATAAATTATGAGCTTGTTTAATAAAAGGCCTGTAACTAGACAAATTAATATCCAACTGATTTAAATTGTTTGGTTCTAGATGAACCAAGTCAGCCACGTCAGCCTTCTTGCAAACCCGCTGCCCCTCTGATTTTGAAAAACCACGTGAAAAATAATCCACATCAGCCTTAATCTCTACACCACCCGTCGTTTGGGACTGAGGGCCTATTAGCGAAAACTAGAATAAATTAATAAAATGTAAGATCGAGTCTCATGTTTCATACGATCTCTGCCTTAATCTCTACACCACCCGCAGTTTGGAACTGAAGGCCTGTTAGCGAAAACTAGAATAAATTAATAAAATGTAAGATCGAGTATCATGTTTCATACGATCTCTTTAAAACAATTACGCCGCTTTCCGCAGTTTGGAACTTAAGGCCTCTTAGCGAAAACTAGAATAAATTAATAAAATGTAAGATCGAGTCTCATGTTTCATACGATCTCTTTAAAACGATTAGGCCGCTTCCCCGTGGTGCTTAAATGGAGAAGAAAAAAAAAAAACTTGCTCTAGGTGCAATACCCCTGCGCTTAGATGCGCGAGAAAGAGCCTTATTTTTCTTAGAAGCTTATAAGTTAGTGAAAGATTATCTTTTATAAACTCATAAATTTTTTCCCAAAATTTCAATGTGGGACTTAACCTTTCTTATTTCATTTTCTATCTCAAGTAATTCACTTTGAGTGACAAGTTCTCATTCACCCCATATCAGTTTTGAGCATACAAATATATACAAACTCGATATATACTCTCAGAAGAGAACACGAATTTATTACTTTCTTTCACAACCGAATGTGAAATCCCGTTTAAAATTATCCTTAATGGCTCAAAATTGACTTTAATTTCCATTTTTCCAACCAGGCTCTCAACCCCACGTGATTGAACAGGAGGTGGCGTGTGCACAGAGCACTGTGCAGAACAGCAATGCACAGTTTTGCAGCGGGAATCCTGGTAAACACACCGAAAACAACACCGGAAACTTGAACAGAGACTCCATTATCTTCTGAATTATTTTCAGTGAATAGAGCTTCAACACCATTTTCGTCAACCTCATTGTATGGCTGCCGGCCGTAGGCCATGGCGGCACGAACAGTCCCGACAGTGGACAGTTCCTTAGCAAAAACCACACCTGAAGGACGAAAAAACCGAGCAAGAATGCTCAGAAGTTACATCTCTTTTCTTTTTCTCTTCCTGACGCTCAAACGAAAGATCGCTTGTTATTAGTGTAATGATAATTTAGATGGACAACATATTGCCTCTGCCTCTTTTTATCCCCGTAGGTAATCAATCGTGGATAGCGGAAATAAAAACACTACAATCTGTTTCTTCTAAAGCAAGAGAAGTCGGAAGTGCGATCATTTTTGTCTGCACTGACAACTATATTTAGTAGTGAGATCATTTTCCAACTATTTTTCTACTAAATATTTTTTATTTCTATGCCAGCAGTGCTGGTTCTTATCGCGGGAGCTTTGTGTTCTATTTGTGTTTTTGTTCCATTTATTGCTTTTCAAGCATATGGCTACTATAATATTTGTCTTGGGCATTCTGTGGAGGAAACTAGGCCATGGTGCAAGGCAAGAATTCCTTTGCTGTACAATTTTATTCAGAGTCACTATTGGTATGTTGGTATCTTCTTCGCCTAGTCTATCTCCTCATTTTCTGTCTTTTAGTGTGTTTTCTCTAGATCTCATTTCATTGAGTAGAAAATAATGTTCTTTTGATTAATTCTTTTGTGGACTTTTTGTTAGTAGAAATATAATCCTTCTGCAGTTCTCTTGATCATTGCACCCATATTTGCTGTTAGGCTTATATACTGCTTCATTATCATTTATCTCCTTTTAAATATATTTAGCATCTAAAACTTGAGTGTGGTTTAGTGGTTTAAAGGGAAGCACTGGCAAGATCTAGGTCATGGGTTTAAGGTTCCTCTTTTCTTTTTGCCTTTTTTTTTTCGTTCTTTTTAAACGTTTTAATTTTATAATATGGTTAAAAGTCATGTGGCCATCTGACCATTAACTTTTAACGGGGTTTAATGGCATTTGTACCCAAGTCTAATTTGTCAAAAGAAAATAAAACGTACGTAAGTGTAATTTTGAATATTATGGTAGTACTAACTTTGAATGACCCTAGAATTATTGAGAGATTGGAATTATCTAGGATAACTCACATAATAATATAGTGGGGGTTTATACTTGTGACCTATTGCAAAAGAGAAGACCAAATTATTTTCTATCCCCATCATGGTGTGTTTGCAAAATGAAGAAACATTGAGTCATATTCTATTGCACTGTCCTTATTTTTATGTTATAGGGGCACAAGTGTGGGCTGAATTCAGTCTATGTTGGGTCCTTCCAAAATCTGGGGCAGATCTTCTTCCTATGGATATTGACATTGATGGAGATATTCAAAAAAGCAGGGCCTTGTGGAGGTGCATCACAGTGGCAGTAATGTGGATGATTTGGATAGAATCACAAAAAGGAATAATAGGAATTTTGAAGGAAAGGAGGAAGAAAAGGAATGGCTATGGGAAAGAATCAGACTTGCCTGGTATGTGAGCCTTCTTCTTCTTTTATAGCTAAATTTGAAGTCGGCCCGTAGAGTCAAACTGAGCTTTACTGTGTAACTTTTGACTAATTTTAAATAGTAAAAGTTTTTTTTACTGTAGATGAATAGTAATTTATCGTGAATAAAAAAAGTACTTTTTACTGTTAATGAATAGTGCTCTCAAATACTATTCATATACTTTTTACTATTTAGGGGTTGTATTTATGAATAATAATTTTTAATTTTTACTGTTCAAAATTGTCATGCATCTTTTTAATTACTATTTATGAATAACAACATTGAACTACTTTGACATTTTTTTTCCCATTCATACACCTCATAGGAGAACTTGACACATTAGCATGAAGAAAGTAGAATTCACTGTCAAGGGGCCAATTCTACAAGCCCTTTTTATACGCGATATATATATTTACTTATTTTATCAAAGAGAAAGATCTTTTATTGGTTGGACAAGAGGTTTGCCAAAAATTAAATAGAACAAAGAAGAGGGAAACAAAAAAGTGCTGAAAAATAAACTGCAAGGTCCAAAGAGGCTACTGCAAAATGATCCAAAAGCTACTTGAAAGCCTATCCCGATATCTTTATTATAGAAACATTTCCACTTCGCCAATGCCCAAAAGCGTAAGCTGTTATATAGTGGATCAACAATATATATCATACATTTAACACTCCTCACGCGCGACAACCATTCACTCACACGTGGAGAGACAATTCAATTCGAGGTGCATTTTTTCACAAACAATTCGTGGTGCACTTTGTGCACAAATATAAAGGAGGGAAATAAATGCAAGTGGGAGAATTCAAACCTGAAATCTTACGACATCTAAGTTCTGATACCAAGTTAGAAACAATCTTACCCAAAAGCTTAAACGTTTAGGGAGTGGGCCAACAATGTATATCATACTCTTTAATAAATTGGATTAACTATGTAAATGAACTATAATCACATCTTCGTACTTCTTTAGAACCTTGAATTGGGTATTGTTCAAAAAAAGTACTTGAGGTTAATGGCATCCATATTTTATCAGATGCCCATCCGAATTGGGGCCAGGTCTGCGTTGGAATCAAATACCAACACTTTACTACTATCAATTTGAATTGGAATTCATCTTTTTTGATATAAGTGGTACACTGATACGCTGATACACTTGGTGATCGACCACGGATTTGAATTGGACTTCATTTAAAAAGATAATTGTGATAATTTTGGAAACACGAAGTATATGATGCCATTTTTAGTTGGCTTGACTATGTATCCAAATCGAGAACAAGTTCAAGATATGATTAAATCAATCATAATTCCTTAGTAGAAGTGGTACATTTTGGTATAGTGCCATGAATAGACCCCCTTTATACCAAAATGAAACTAAGAAAAAGGATTTAATAAAAAGTGGGCAGGACGCAGTACTTGTAAGTGTTGACCTTAAAGTCAATTAATCTTATTTTGATAATTACAATAAGTTAATAAAGTGTTATTTAACTCGGTTGTTCCAATGATGATAGCCATTTTAACCGATATATCTTCCAACCAAGTGTAACTTCAAACCGAAGCAATCAAAATCTCACACAAGCTTTACAAACGCCTCTACTCACAAGAAATGAACTCAAGTGATATACATGTGCTATACAAAGCCAAGAAAAGATCTAGATCATCAAGCAAGTGAAGATATGCACAAGAATGATCTCCACATGTTCTACAAGTTATCAAAATCAAGAAAGGATCAAGAACATCAAACAAGTGAAGATACGCACAAGAAAATCAAGCATCACGAAGACTCGAATTATCATTAAATTGAGTGAGTGCTTAGATTTTATGTAAAGATACTTTATTGATCAAATCCCTATAGCTCAAACATATTCTTGCATCTTTTAAAGATTGATTCAAACTAGCTTGAAATTGAATTTATTTGAAAAACATCATTTTACAAAGACCGAGTTTCAAAATAAATTCATATTAATTTTAAATGATCATATTTTAAGCTCTAATAAAAATAGGTATCTTAGAAACATATCTTTGAGGTTCAAAAATCATTAGAATTTTATGTGGAACTAAATTGTTAAATTGCAAAAAAAAATATATTTTTTTACATTTAAAATTCGCTCAATTTTTGTCCAGTTTTGATCTAACGGTAAGATGTAGGCCTTTCCGAACTCCGATTATTTTGAAATTTTTACAGTAGTTAGACAAATCTCCTGGTAATTTTGACTAAAATTTGAGCATGATCCAACGGTCTAATTGGGAGAAATTAACAAAACAATTTTGAATTTTTTTTCAAAACTAGATGTTGGAAAGTTTGAAAATGTATACCTTGGAGCCAAAACCTCTCTTAATCATCCCCAACGGCCATATGATTTTGCAAGCTATATATATGATGTCTTAGACATGTTTTAACACAACTTGAATCATTCTACAAACTTATTTTACATATATACAAAGTTATTCAAGTATTCAATTCACATTTTGATCAATCTTTCATTTTTGAGCTATATACTTTGATCAATTTTGATATCTCTTAGTGTGAGCTTCATTTGTATTTTGTCATATACAAGAGAGATATTGTACATTGGTGTTTTTCATCAAAACTCATTTTGAATCATAATTGTGAGAGGTGTATCTCATAGATTAGCAAGAGGGATTTCTTGTAAAAGTATTGAAGGTGTTTTCAATACTTGTGAGAGTGTGTGATAAGAATACACTTGTAGAGGTTTGATTTTCACCCGAAAGGAGATCGGTTATAGTGAAAATTCTCGGAGAACTAACAGAGCGCAAAGTAGGGGGAACAAGCCGAACAGTGTGGACAAAAAATCTTCGATTTCAAATTGGTTCAATCTTTCTTACTAAATCTCTTTATTTATTTGTTATATTAATTGATTGAAGTTGTTTATATTATTGCTTATTCTTGGGATTGATTATTTAATTGATTGTTTTTCTTGATAAACTTATTTAACTAAGTTGCTTTGATCAAATATTTTTAAATCATTTTTAAAAATCCGATTAAGTTTTAAAAACCCTATTCACCCCCCCCTCTAGGATATTTTCCGACCTACAGTAAGAACTTGAATTATATTTGGATTTAATTGAAATGAATATATGCTGAAACATGAGTACGCAACATTGCATAAATCAAAATAATTTCACTGGCTCTCAGGGTAAGATTTAATCTTCTTGGCTTTTCAACACTCTTGGACTCTAGACTCATTCTTAAGATTGAGTATATATCTCAAGAGTTCGTAACTCATATTGAATCCTTCAATCTTGGCAGTTAAAAAAAATTAAGAAATACGCACCCGACCCCAACTTTCATTTGAATTCCCAACTTCTTTATCAGGAGACTAGGAAAGACATCCGTATAGCCTGAAAACCTCTTGTTCACACTTCTAGTTTTCCTTCTTGTGGTCATCAATGACTTTATATATGAAACAGTAGATACTAGCATATAAGAGGAAATTTTTGAAGTAAAACAACCTCAGAAGACACATTAAAACATAGATTGAAATGTCACCCATATTGATCAACAAGATGGTTAAAGCACTTGGATATAACCAACATGCTTGTATCATGTAATCTTTCAATCCCCGCATCAAAAAACATTGTTAACAATTAAAAAAAAGGAAAAAGAAGTGAGAGAGTTTGGGAATGTGTCATATTATAGGGGAGCTTGGTGTCAACACTAGACACGTCTTTTTCTGCTCAACCAAGGGTTAGTCACAAACTATAACAATTTGGACTGATTGACTCCCCCCCCCACCCACAAGGGTGTTGTATCGAAACCAAAAACTAAACGACGGAACCGAATATGTTTGTTTCGAGTTTGGGGCGTAACATTGTAAAGCCGAACCGAACTAAACTGAATCATTTGTGACTTGAAAATAATAGTACTTTATTATTTAAAATTTTATGTTCTTAAAATTTACAAAGTCTTGTGAGAAATTGTCTCTTTGGTCTATCATGAATATTGAAGTTATATTATAATTGTAAAAGTTAATATTACAGTTGGTTGTGGGTACTGCCATCTACCTTTTTCTTTATTTCCTTTTGGTATTTTTTCTATTCCTTTTAAATGGATTAGTTAGGGGTAAAATGGGTAAATTGGGTCAAAAATTCAATGAGCTAACGGTTGATCACATTGATTAATGGAATCCGTCCAAATTGCCATCCAAACTCATATTATGGTAAACTTTGATACCCAACATCTAATTAACAAGAACAAACGGCACCCAAAGTCTGAATCACCCTTTTTCTTTTTATCCAATAAAGAGGGAATAAAATAATACCAAGTCTGAGATAGTATTGTTTTATTCAGTGCTTCATGGGATAATGGAATAAGGGGGATGATGCTTCATGGGATAATGGCATAAGTGGGATAATATTATCTGGTATGCTATCATGTCCAATGATGTCAAATTTATGAAGATAGGATAGATGTATCATATCCCTCCTAATACCGAACACCGAATAGGATAAACTTATCCTATCTGCTTCAACACCAAACATCGAAAAGGATAAAATTATCCTATCCTGCCTTTTATCCCACCCTCCAAACATGCCCTAGAGGTGGTATTATTTTATCCGATGCTTTGTGTATTTATATATCTGAGTTGCTTTTGATTCATTTTTTTTTATTCTTCTTTACATATATATATATATATATATATATTTGAGTCCGTTGATGTTTGTTTGCATCCTTTAAATAATTAAATTTATGAGTTTAAAACCAAATTGAAATTTAATGTTTAAAAGAATTTGAAATTAAATTAAATATATATAGAGTTTAAAGCGGTTGAAAAGTTTAAAACCAAATTAAATATAGAGTTTAGAACAAAACATAATTTGATTTTGAGTAGAATAACATAATTTAAACATAGAGTTTAGAACCAAACATAATTTAAAACCAAATTAAACATAGAGTTTAAAACCAAACAAAATATGATTTTGAGTAGGCATTAATTAAATTAAATTAAATTAAATAGAGTTTGAAAGAATTTGACTTTGGTAGAATCAAAGGGTATATTTGTCCATACAAAAAAAGGAAAAAACACTTAATTTATTCGTACTTTGATATATAGTATAGATATATAAATATATCTACTTGTGCAATTAAAGGAAATTATGGCTGACCTAAGAATCCGTAGTTTCTAAGGAAGAGAGTCGAGCCATAGCAAATTGATGTGGCATAGAGGCGACTTGAATCAATCTGAATGAAGATTCAAGCGTAGTTTTGGGGCTTCTCCTATACCACGCCTATATGGAGGAGAAGATTAAATGTTAACCAATTTAGCATCTGACACATTTTTTTGTTTATTCTTTGTTCGTCTATCATTGTGGTTCCCATTGGTCAATAATTATATTGCTATAGACCATGGCCCGCCTTAGCTGCAAGTATCTTGAACATCCTCATACTCATTGACTTTGGTGTGATAAGAAGCCTTACAAATAGTCTAAAACTATACAAAAGGCTAGTTAAGTTACTTGAGTCCAACTCGATTATAATTAACTTTTTTGAACTTGACTCGAGAGCTAAGCAAGTCAAGATTTATCACATTTTAAATTTTGATAGTTCCAACGACCAAAACTTTAGTAGTCCAATGCTTAATAAAACTTAACTGATTTGCATCTTTCCCAAATTGCGATCGCTAGCTTAGTTGCCTTAAATTAATTGCCGAGTTTTATTCCAAAATTTTGGCATGAGCCTTTCATGCCAGGTAGAAATTCTAGTGATAAGACTTCATTTATGAAGAACAAAAGAAAGTAAAGCTCACGGAAACTTATGACGATCTAATACATACACCATAATTTATTTGTATCTGGAGCTGCATAAAATTAACGTACATCCCTTTATTCTCATTTTTCTAGTTTATGCTTGTGAAAGATTGTTGGTTGATTTTGAAATGACCCTTTCATGGCAGTGCTCGCTCGAAGATAATTACTCAAGATCATCATGTGCATTCTCCCACGAAAAGCACATTTCGCTCAAAATCAAAACCTATATGTCCCTGCAGTTAAAGAAAGCTTCAGTTTGACATGGGTTGAGTTTTGACTCTAGATAGATAAATATGCCCGAATAGAGGAAACAATAATAAAGAATATAAACGTACCAACAGTAACTTTAAGAAAACAAACATTGAAAATTCAAACTTACAATTCTTTTGGACTAAGGGCAGGGAAAGTTCTGGATCATATCCTTGAAAAATTTCTGATTCAGAGACTAAATTATGTCTAACATAAAGATTGAGGAACCCTACTCTTCAAATGTTTATACATGTATTTATAGCGCTGAACAACAAAAGTTATGCTTTGTACCTTTTAACTAGGACCGCCTGATCTGTTTATGATGATTCCATCATCAAGAAATGCAGTCTTAATGTGATGCAGCTCCTTAAGGATATCGTTCATGCCCATCCGCTGATTGGGTGATTCTGCTGAGCATGCAAGTCCGATTCCGAGGACTGTAATAATGCACTTTTGCAACTTATCATTTCCATGGAGCAAACTTCTTGTGTTTATGGGGTATTGTTCCACCTCTATTTTGTCAATAGCTTCTCTTTCTTCCTCTACAATTGCGTCTTCTGTTTCTTCTGCTTCTCCTATTGCGAGAAGTGTTTGGTCTATAATATGTATTCTACCTTGTTCTTGCAATGCCGTCTTAATGTAGTTATGGAGATTTAAATCATCTTTGAACATATCATCCGTTGGTCTCCTTCCTGTGAACATCTCTAATAAGAGGACCCCATAGCTGTACACATCTCCACATTTTGATGCCGCCCCACCCATCCCATACTCTGCAAATAATATATTTTCAAATTTTTTTGCCAGGATAAGAGAATTTAATTGATCTTTTCAATTAATAGCTGGTTGGTCTACTATATGTATTTCTTTAATAGCTAGTTGAGAAATATTTTATAAAACTATTCTAAAAAACACATAAATATTTACCTGGAGCTGCATAACCAATAGATCCCTTTATCCCCATTGAGCTACTCTGTGCTTGTGCAAATGTATCTGCCGAATTTGAAAGGAGCCTTGCTAATCCAAAATCACCAACGTGAGCAGTTAAGTTATTATCAAGGAGAATGTTGCTTGGCTTCAAATCGCAATGAATAATTGGAGGTTCACAAAAGTCGTGCAGATAATGAATCGCAGAAGCCACGTCAATTGCAATATTCAGTCTTTGAATAAGACTCAAAGATGCTGAGTTTTGAGGTACTTGCGGATGCAACCATATATCTAAGCTTCCGTTTGCCATAAACTCGTAAACTAGAGCCTTGAATTCGTTGCCTTTGAAATCGATACTGGAGCAATAAGTTAAAATCTTAACTAGATTTCGATGACGAATGTTTCTTAAAGCTCTGCATTCAGTCACAAAGCTTTTAGAAGCTCCACTCTTTTGAAGGTTAAGTACCTTCACAGCAACTAACTTCTCTTCTTGTGGATTCAGCTTGCCTTTGTACACAGACCCGAAACTTCCCGATCCAATCAAATTTTGTGGACAGAATTCTGCAGTTGCTCGGTAGAGTTTGTGGTAAGAAATTTGTAAAAGCCTTTTGACTGTTGAATCTAAAGAAGCTGGGTCTTTTCTTGCCTTTCTTCTTCTTGAACGCAGGAAAATAGAGATGATGATTAAAACGAAAAGCAGAACCGCACCAGAAGCAATAATCACCACCTTGAATGCTTGAGGTCTTCTTGGCTTTTTTACTTTGATTTGGCATGATGGTAGCTTTAATTCTTCGATACCCCCACAAAGTTTTCTATTTCCAAGAATTGATACGGTGCTTGCATTTCCAAAAGCTCCTTTTTTCGGTACCTCGCCTTCGAGCTCATTGAAAGAGAGGTTTAGATAGTGCAAATAAGGGAGTTTCTCCATATCCTCAGGAATTTCTCCAGACAAGTTGTTTTGTGAAAGATCTAGTTCACGAATTCCTTTAAGAGCGGCCAAAGCCGATGGAATGATTCCTTCGAAAGAATTACCTTGGATATATAAGTATTCGAGGCTCAAACATGCCGCAATTGTCCCTGGAATACTTCCAGTAAATTTGTTATTAGAGACGTCTAATGCATTGATGTTTTTTAGTCTACCTACCTCTACAGGCAAGGAGCTAGTCAATGAGTTTCTTGACAAGTTTAGAGAAATAGACAGAGAGAAAATGCTTATGACATTGTTGGGTATGGGGCCCGTCAAATTATTTTGAGACAAATCCAGTATGTTCAATTTTTCGCATTTCCCTATACTTGCCGGTATATTGCCTTCTAACTTGTTATCTGATAAGTCGAGTTCATATAACAACGTGATGTTTCCTAGAGAGGATGGGATTTGTCCCCGCAATTTGTTTCCCTTCAGTAGCAATGCTTGCAGATTTCGTAATTTACCCAAGGAATTAGGAATGGGACCTGATAAAAGGTTGTTCTCAAGCTGTAAAACGTACAAGTTAGAAAGGCTTTCAATTGCTGCTGGGATTATTCCGGAAATATGATTATTTCCTAGAGCCAAAAAGTCGAGTTGAATTGAGAGGTTCCCTATCGAGCTCGGTATTTCACCTCTAAAATTATTGATATCAAGGCCTAGTACTTGTAAATTGGTACAGTTTGACAAAGGTGTGATAAAACTCAAGTTGTCAGTGGCATTAGTACCAAGAAGATTATCCGCAATATTAAAGTGATGAAGATTTTGCAGAGATCCTAGATTGGTGGGAACTTGTCCAGTCAACATATTCGTAACGAGGTCAAGAGTTTGAAGTTGAGAAGCATTTGAAAATGAACCTGGAATTTCTCCGTGAAAGTTATTACCTCCAAAACCGAATGTTTGCAGATTTGGTAAAGTGAGGCCTATGTTAGCTGGGAGAGTCCCGGTGAGCCAATTACTTGTCATCCAAAAAACAGTAATAGTCGAGATATTGAAAAGAGAGGAAGGGATTGTACCAGTTAGATTATTTACATCGAGTGCAATGTGAACTAAGTTTGTTAATCGGCCGAGCTCACTTGGTATAGTTCCCTTAATGTTATTTTCTGTTAGAGTAATTTTTGTGAGGGATGAGAGGTTACCAAAGGAAGTTGGAATGAATCCAGTCAACTTATTTGAGTCCAAACGAAGACGACTGAGCTTCTTTAAAGAGCCGAGTTCTACAGGAATCATCCCCAGTAGGTGGTTACCTCCTAAATAGACAGCCCTGAAATTGAAGCAGCAGCTCAAGTTAATCGGGAGTGGTCCTCCCAGTGTGTTATTTGTAAGGTCGAGAAGTCTTAGCCGGTACAGATAGCCAATTTGTTGGGGAATTTCGCCGTGGAAGTGGTTGTCTAGTAAGTCGATGAACCTTAGGAAGCTGAGATTTCCTATGTGAGGTGAAATGGTGCCAAACATGTTTTGATCAGCAAGATTCAAGCCAATAACTCTATGTTGTCGGTGTCCGCATTCAACGCCTTCCCATTTGCAAAAGTGGAGAGAAGTGTTCCACGAGTTGAAGACTGGGTTGTTGGCTATTTGATGCTTGAACTCAAGGAGAGCGAGTTGGTCGGTTTGGTTTGACAAATGAGCACTGGTCGAACTGTGTTGGCACAAAAGAAAGATAATAGAAAAGAGAGCAAGTGAATGTAGTGTTGAAGAATGAATTTGCTTTGGTGTGGTGTTTTGGAGCTTCATTTTTGTGAAGTGGATTTTTCAGTATGAGTAGTTATTGTTGCAGTATTTGGTATTTGTAGGGCTAAAATATAATAGTAATTCTATGCACAGAAAATGTTAGTGTTGGAGTACACGAAGACCAAAAAAAAAACAAATAATTCAAAGTCTTCCCGCATTGGATTCTCAGCAGATCACATGGGATTGTGGAGTCCAATTGTTTGTCTAGTGTCAGAATTTTACCGTTGCTTTAAATTAAGGATACATATACTATTAGTACTTAAAATGACTCCTTAATTTATCATCATCTTAATGTGATTGTGAGTGTGAGTGTGTAGCATAACTGGCAATGAACGAGTAACTTACGATAACGGAAGTGTTACTTGACATTTTTTGGTACATTTGATGGAAGTTACATTTTTAATATAAGCGAAATAATGGGCAATGTTAGTGGTAGATACATAAGAAATATAATAGTAAACATATAAAAACTTGCATAATAGGTGGATACCTTTTATTATCAATTAGATAAAAATGTACACGCAATGTATGTGCATGTCTTATTATGATTCTGATACACATGTCAAATTTAACATAAAATTATTGTTAGCTTTGTAGTTAAAAATTATTTTTTCAACCCTTCAATTAAGTTGAGAGTTCGAATCTAATTAGTTTCATATTTAATAATATAAAAAAGTTAAAATATTAAAAAAATCATAAATAAAGTTGGAATAGTATGATTTAAAAAAGAAGATGACGTTTTTGGTTGGAGAAGTAGAAAAGTAGAATTAAAATAAGTTTTTGTTTGTAAATTTGTTCTTATGCCAACTATCAATGTTATTAAGAATATGCCACCAAGGCTATTTCATAGAAATATGATTCATTGGTGGTAATTAAAGGTGAATTTAGTAAGGTTACCATACTAAAACCTTTTCATTGTGTATTTACTAAAAGTTCGGTACGCCAAAATCTATTACAATAATACAAACAAATAATGAAGTGATGCACTAAAATATTTTGTTTTCTCTCTCCCGAAGTTTTCTCTCATTTGCAACCCTGGATTCACATTGTTATGACTAGATGTATGTGGAAAACGGAAAGGGGGAAATGATGGTAATAGTTTTTCTGTCTCCCGAACTATTATCCTTTAGTTCTTCTACTAATTTTTATATGTTTTTTAAATTCTTTTGTATCTATTGTCAAATTTAGTATACAACCTATTACTATTAAATTTTGACTAAAATCTACTTCCGCACTAGTTCTTTATTTGAGCCTGAGTGTGATCAGTCCATTTATCATATTAATTTCCGATTATTATTGCTCCTAAATGCCTAAATTCAAACTTTTGTCTCCTTATTTCTTATTCACTTTCTAGAGGTATTAAATCTAAAGTTACTGCACTTATTTTCCTTTGATTATAATGACTATAATTTCTACTGTTGAAGTCTAGTAAATTCTAATCATATAATTTTTTTAGACTTTAGCTGTTCTATTCCTTTTTCTACATTTTTTTTTTGCATCTTCTTCCATGTTATATAATTGATTTAGTTAAAAAAGATATTTAGATTTCTTGATGAGAGCCATTCATTTTCACCAAAAGGATTAAATCTTTTTGGGTTTTTTTATCTACTCCCAACTTTTGAAATATATCTATGATTTCGTCTAAATCACCAACTTTTCTTGTACATACGCCTAATTTCTTCTCTAGATTTGCTAATTTATTCTGAATTTCTATTTGTTGTTCTATTGTTTTTCGTATCCTTTTTGATATATTAATATTCAATTTATTATTTTCAATTTGTTCCTTAATATAGTCTAAATTATTAATAGTCTTATAATAGAATTCTTGTCTTGTAATGCATCTTTTTTACTGGTGTTGTTCTTTTAAACTTACTGACAAATTTATTAACAAATCTACTATTGTGTTTTCTAAAGATGCTTCAAGTTTATGGAAAAGATATTTTTGATCTTCTTTAGGAAAGAAACAAATAACTTTATATTGTCAGTATCTCTTTATTCAAATATCTCTTAATTTAGATATTTTAGTATTCATAAATTAAATGATCTTCACTTTCATAATTAATTCTTGGATTTTTATATTCTAATTAAATTTATTATAAACAATCATAAACCTCTTATACCAAAAAGAAAAGGAAAATCTTCTTCAATTCTATTTCTCCATATTCTTCGTAAACCTCTTGATAAAATATCATTGGTTAGTCTTGAATATTATTATCTAGTAATATGATATGGATGATAATATTCAAGACTAACTAAACTATTTTACGCTTTTTCTCAATTACAAGAGACTCATATATATATATATAAATCAAAGTTACTATTGTAATAAATATCTCCCGACAACTTTCTATCTTCTTTTTTTTTTCTTTTGAACTACTTTCTATTTTTATTTTATTTTTAACTACTTTCTATCTTCTTTTATTAAAATAAATGTTTTAATAAAACTTTCAACATTATTTTTCTACGTGGAAGCATAGTTTGGAAGTGGTCCCAATAGTTTGGAAGTGGTCCCAATTTTTCAATGATATTTGATTAAATGAAGTTTTAAGAAAATACCCGGAAGCATGGTGGGAAGTGGTCCCAATTTTTCTGCACCAATTGTCCAAAGTATTCAACTTTTATTCACATCTATTTTTTAATTTTATTTATTTATTTTTGAGAAACTCCTTTTTCTATTTAAATATTTTTCTGTAAATAATAAAACAACAACTGTAAGAGTCATGAAGTCTCTTTTTCGAAAGTCTTCAACTTTTAATGAAATCTCCTTTTTAACTTTTTTTTATTGTTCTCCTTTTTCATTCATTTACCGTCATCATGCCAGTATGAGACGTCCCCATCATTTCATTGCCCAAATCCATATATGCTTCTCTAATTTTTGTTTTTAGAAACTCCTTTTACTAATTATATATTTTTCTTTAAATAATATAATAACAACAGTAAGAATTCATGAAGTCTCTTTTTCCGATTGCTAAGATATCTTTAAAAAGGAAAACACTCGTAAAATTTTTACTGATGATCTCCATAAGCTTTAGCTTAACAAAGATTTTGCATGTTTAGAGATGACGACAAAATCAAGAATGGCAAATATCTCACGTCAGAACTAGAAAAACCGATTTGTTGTTGGTCAAAGAATTTGATCGTTATCATATCAAAGGACCAGTGGTGGATCTAGAAAACAGTTTAGTGGTGGCACAAGTAAATATATTATAACAAACAAGCTAATGTAAAATGGTTATACCCAAATATGTCAACAATATTTAATTTATTACTGATAGTGTCAAAATCTAGAAATAGATAATTAACTAATCCATAAGCGAATATCGGTGAATAATAAATAAATGCGGCGCAATGATGAACACATGACATTTTTTTTAAGGTAGGTTCCTCCGGTAGCGTTTATGCTATTCCGGTAGTACGTCCTCCTTTTGTGTGTGCTTGCTTTGTATTAGCTGAAAGGCGATCAATTTGGATGATAATACAAGCTACCAACTTCTCTCTCTATAATTTCCTTAATTCTATTTATAAGTATAGAATTAGGATTACAAATATTTCAACAGAATAAATAATAAACTGTGTATGAGAGAGAGTGTATAAGGGTTGTTGGCATTTTTTGGAGTATGAAAATAGAGAGTATAAGTCCTTTCTATTTTTTTGGGGTATGAAAAGAGAGAGTATAAGACCCTTCTATTTTTTCTTGAATTGGCTTGTATTTATATTGCCAATGGCTTTATATCTCTTGGATGAGATGGATGGATCTTGGATGAGAAGGATGTGTTTTTGTTGTGTGTTGAATGAATGAATGGTGGGAGGTATTTATAGGTAAATGGAGAATGGCAAAAAGGTAAATTTGGTAAAAATGAAGGGCAAAAAGGTAATTTTTTGTGGAGGTAGGTGAGGTAGGTGAGATGTGGTAGGTGTGGTAGGTGAAGTATGGAGGTAAAAATGAAATTTTACCGGGGGTAAAAATGAGATTTTACCGGAGATAAAAATGTTGAATTACTTTTGTAGGCCAACGGTAAAATTAGTATTTAACCCCATCAATTGCCCCCTATCCTTATCATTTAGCTCGGATGAGCTGATTGGTGAGGATATCCTTCAACCGGGGAGCTAGTAGTAGCTTTGAGCTCTGATGTTCGAGATGTCTTAGGCCCGAAACTTTCGTAGGTGAACAAGGTCGACAATTCAATGCATGTGTTAGGTCTTTTGCCTTTATTAGAAATCTTTTTCAATGATGAGGCGTGAGAGCGGACACTTTGTTGAGGAAGATAATCATGGAGAGAGCTCGAATAATCGATGTATAGGGCTTTGTTAGCCCTTGACCATAAGTTTGTGGAGCTCGCAACATTAATGTGTAAAGATAGCTAGACTTTGATCATTAGTCTTAGAGTTTCAGAACATCATTGTGTAAGGCTGGCTAGACGTTGATCTCGAGTCTTAGTTCAAGGAAGCTAGATTACGGATGCTAGTCATTGAGCTCGAAACATCAATGTGTAGAACTCATTAGACATTGGATGCAAGTCTCCGAGCTGGTTTCATTCGAAAGGTCCACTATCCGAAGTGGCTCTCCAACATAGTGCTCGTGAAGAAGTACAGTGGAAAGTGGAGAATGTGCGTGGATTTCAAAGACTTTAATAAAGCTTGTCCGAAAGACAGTTTTCCACTCCCACAGATCGACCAACTTGTGGACACAACTACGGGCCATGAAATGTTGAGTTTCATGGATGCATACTCCAGCTACAATCAGGTCAAAATGGCTCCAAAAGATGAAGAGAATACCTCCTTTATCACCAACGAAGGCATGTACTGAAAGATCCAAGAGGAAATCTTCCAGATCTTCAACGGGCTTTCCCCTGAGCTCTTTTTTTTCATCCCAGGGATCTAGGGTATCAATTTTCAATCTCTCTGAGGTGGTGGATTCTTCTGTATTGTTCACCTCTTCAGTAGTTGCTACCTCGAGCTCTACGGTGGCGGTTTCCGTGGTTCTGACTTCTTTCAAGGTTCCGAATTGACAGTGCCTAGCCTCCATTTAGTTACCTCTGACCTCCTCGATCCCATAGAGGGTTGGGAACCTCATGGTTAAGCTGCAGGTTGATCTGGCAGCTCTGATTTCGTTAAAGGTTCCTCTACCCAAGATAACATTGTAATGGGGAGCTGAGTTAAGAATTAGAAATTCTGCCATGGTCGTGACCTACTTTGGAGTCGTTCCTAAAGTTACCGAAAGCTTGATTACCCCCAACGACCTTGTCTTCTCCCCAGAGAATCCTACCAATGTGACCGGCTATTGGACCAGGTGTTCTTTAGTGAAACCCATCGCTTTGAAAGCACTGTAGTATATGAGGTTCGAGGTCGCTCCTGTGTCGATAAGGATACGGTGGACGTTGTGGTTGCTTATCATTGCGGTTACTACTAACGAGTCATCATGGGGGTACTTTACCCCGTTCATATTCACATTAGTGAAGGTGACCTCAGAGGCCTCGTACTTGGTCATCTTTGAGGGCCTCGAACTGAAGAATTCTGCTTCTGAGCTCGGGAACTTGGTCTGCCTGATGTAAGCCTTTCGGGACCTGTTGCTGTTTTCAAAGAAGGATGAACCTCCTTCAATCATGAATATTTTTTTTTGGCGTGCTCCTTCCCATTGGCTTTTTGGGGGAACATCCTTTTCTTTTTTTTATGTACTGTCGGAGCTAACCTCGTTGGATAAGCTTCTCAATTTCTTCCTTGAGCTTTCAGCAATTATCAGTCTCGTGGCTGTGGTTCTTGTGATACCGACAGTACTGGGTAGAGTCCCTTTTCCTCTCTGGAATGCTCATCTTCCTAGGCTTAGGTACATCTCCCGGTTTTAATTGGGCATAGACCTCGCTCAATGAAGCTGTAAGGGGAGTGAACTTTTGGTGAGCTCTGCCCTCGCTAGATCTGAACTTTTCGGTACTTTTTTTGTTCTTCTTCTCTTGGCCAGGAGAAGGGCTATGTTTCCCCTGGCGCTTGGAAGAGGGCTAGAGAGCAGAAAATTCTGACAGGTTGCGTCCTTGGAGTGTCTCTTCTACCCAATCTGTTTGTTGACCTCGTCTAGGAGCTCAGACATGGTCTTTGGAGCCATTCTAGCTAAGGTCATTAAGCAGTAGGGGGAGCTTACTCCGTTCATAAATATGGCCACAGCCACACCTTCATTGAAATCATTGATCAGGTGGCTTGCGCTTATAGCCACAAGAGATGTCCTCTATCTTGCGAATATGCTAAAAATTTTCGAAATATAATTGATCGTCAAGATTATCACACAATCTTCATTGTTTTCGGGGTGAGGAACGTTGCATCTTTTTTGCAAGATGTTCTCGAAGACCAACATCTTGAGACTCTTAATTCATATATTCTTGAAGCCACGGCAAGAATCGAGAATCCCACTAAAGGTTGTACTACTCTCCTTGCTTCTCTTGAACAGAAGGTCGAAGAGTTACAAGCACGAGTGACGGCATTAGAGGCTCGGTTAGAAGGAGAGTCTTCTAGCGTTAACATGTTATGC
The DNA here is from genome assembly GCA_021464415.1 of Lonicera japonica. Classification (NCBI taxonomy): domain Eukaryota; kingdom Viridiplantae; phylum Streptophyta; class Magnoliopsida; order Dipsacales; family Caprifoliaceae; genus Lonicera; species Lonicera japonica. The sequence continues at coordinate 48,356 of JAKCWG010000679.1, forward strand.
TCCTTTGCTCCTCCTGGAGGTTCCTTTCGTCGGCAGAAAATAACGCGCCTGATGTTATTTCGACTGCCGTGAATCTTCCAGAACCTATTTCTGGAAGTTTTATAAGGCTCCTCATATCTGAAGAGGGTGTACAGGATATCCTTTCGACTACCACAAATCTTATAGAAAATGGGGCTCTTCCGACTGAAGTGGATTTGCCGTCATTTCCGAATCTGTCCTATTACCAGGCTGCCTCTGACGCCTATCACCAGGCTATCTCGGACGCCTATCACCAGGCTAACTCGGACGCCTATCACCAGGCTGCCTCGGACGGTTTTTTATCTCAATCTTCAGAAGCTGATTTTATTGCGGAGCTTGCCGAACCAACGGGCCCTGACTGGACAGCTTTAGGGGATATTCCCCATGATTTTTCTGATTATTCTTCTTCTGATTTAAGTACTATTTTGAATTTTGGTACTGATGATCTTCGGATTCTTCAGCCTTTTTTGAGTGACTAGATAATGTGCATCTCTAGTGAGGGCTTTGTACAAACATTCCGGAGATGTTCCACTTGCGATTGTTTAAAGCATGGCCCTTTTTTTTTGGAGACAGCTTTCCAAAAACTTCCGATTTTCAATATGCTAGAGGTCTCTCGTTCCTTCTCCCTGACCTATATGGTGATAGGAATTTTTTCGAAGTCCTTGGTTTCTTAAAAGGAAAATTTGTTCTTTTTGGCTAAGTCTTGAGTAGAGTCATGCCCCATTCTGACTTAGGCAAATTCTGACAATTTTCTCATTTAAGTCCTTGGTTTCTTAAAATGAAAATTTGTTCTTTTTGTCTAAGTTTTGAGTAGAGTCTTGCTCCCTTCTAACTTAGGCAAATTGCTAAGTTTTGAGTAGAGTCTTGCTCCCTTCTAACTTATGCAAATTCTGACAATTTTCTCATTTAAGTCCTTGGTTTTTTAAAAGGAAAATTTGTTCTTTTTTGCCAAGTCTTGAGTAGAGCCATGCCCCCTTCTGTCTTAGGCAAATTCTGACAATTTACTCATTTATTTCCAGGGAACTTCAAAATCTTGGTCTCTGGACCAGTGGAGCAGCAGTAGATGATCATTCTCAGCCAGGTCTCTTTGGGTTGGGGTGGTCCTACGGTTGTCTGATAGACTTCAAAATTACATTCAGCTTTGTGTAAGTTTGACATCTGCTGAAAATTTCTTTAATTTCTTTTTTCTGGTTTGTCGGACGCACTTGATGAAAATTACATTCAATTGTAATTTTTTGGAAGTTCGTCAATTTTACCTACAATAAAGATTATTGATCGTAAAAAAATGATACAACTTTAGATATATTAAAATAAAGAGAAAAATCATATATGAGTTATTAAAAAATAACTTATCTCTTCTTTTGGGTTTTATCCCCTTGGGTAACCGGATTTTTGAATGATTATGCGCCCGTAAATATTGAGCTAGCGTAGGCTTGCAGGATTTTCGAATTTTTTGTTGCATCAACTTTGTATCCCCATTTTGGACCCCGAGATGGCCAAATTTGAAAAAGGATTGAACTGAAAAGTTGTAGCTCTTGAAATTTTCTCCAAAATGGACTCCAGAATTGCATAATTTGGAGTTTTGAGCAAGAAGTTATGCCTCCGAGAATATTGTGCTACCTAGGCCTGCGGGATTATGAGTTTTTTCACCGAAAATTCACTCGTAATTTCTAAAGAACGAGAGCTTTAGAGAGCTTATCGTTCCCACAAACGGCGCCAACTGATGGTGTCAAAATCTAGAAATAGATAATTAACCAATCAATAAGCGAATATCGGTAAATAAAAAATAAATGCAACGCAATGATGAACACATGACATTTTTTTTAAGGTAGGTTCCTCCGGTAGCGCTTATGCTATTCCGGTAGTACGTCCTCCTTTTGTGTGTGCTTGCTTTGTATTAGCTCAAAGGCGATCAATTTGGATGATAATACAAGCTACCAACTTCTCTCTCTATAATTTCCTTAATTCTATTTATAAGTATAGAATTAGGATTACAAATATTTCAACAGAATAAATAATAAACTATGTAGGAGAGAGAGAGTGTATAAGGGTTGTTGGTATTTTTTGGAGTATGAAAATAGAGAGTATAAGACCCTTCTATTTTTTTTTTGGGTATGAAAAGAGAGAGTATAAGACCCTTCTATTTTTTCTTGAATTGGCTTGTATTTATATTGCCAATGGCTTTATATCTCTTGGATGAGATGGATGGAACTTGGATGAGAAGAAGGATGTATTTTTGTTGTGTGTTGAATGAATGAATGGTGGGAGGTATTTATAGGTAAATGGAGAATAGCAAAAAGGTAAATTTGGTAAAAATGAAGGGCAAAAAGATAATTTTTTGTGGAGGTAGGTGAGGTAGGTAAGATGTGGTAAGTGTGGTAGGTGAGATGTGGTAAGTGTGGTTGGTGAGGTATGGTAGGTGTGAGGGTAAAAAAGAAATTTTACCGGGGGTAAAAAGAGATTTTACCGGAGGTAAAAATGAGATTTTACCGGAGATAAAAATGTTGAATTACCTTTGTAGGCCAATGGTAAATTAGTATTTAACCCCATCAATTACAATAGCTATAATTAATAATAAAAGTAGAGGCAATATGGTTTATTTAAATGATTTATTATGTTAATTGTTATCAATAAGCCACCAGCAAGTTACCTAGTGGTAGTGCACTGGGATCAGCGCTGGGTTCGATTGGGAGTTCATCAGGTCGAATCTTAGCAGTTGCAAAAATATCTGGTGGGCAATAGCTAGACACTGTTCCGGAAAAGCTGACCCGGACACCCTGTGGTACTAGAAAGTATCTTTTTTTTTGGTTTCCCAAGGTATCCACCGCTCTACAGCGGAGACTAATCCCTTCGCTGATTGTAGGCCCCTCAAAGGGTGGAACAACTGGCCCAAAGATTTAAGGCTGCTCCATGCCCAAGGCGGAGATCGAACCCCCGACACTTGGTTAAGGGAGGAGGAGCCCTTACCGCTCCTAGAAAGTATCTAGATCAAAAAAAAAAAATGTATTATCATTGTAACCCTAAGGGATTGCCTTAGCGGTGAGGATGTACATGAGGTTGTGTGGTTAGGCGCACAATCTCTAGTTCAATTCATGGGGTCACTGGAGCATCTCCCAGTTGATAAGCGCCACGGATATAAAAAAAGAAAATTATTGTCATTATTACCTTATAGACATACTGTTCAACTTACTCATGCAAATATAATATTACAAACATGAATTATTTTGTTATGAACTTTAGTTACATCATCGTCGCATATGATTTATTGAAGGCATTGTTATAATTATGAAAACTTACTTTCATTCTAAATTTGTGTATTCCATTAAAAAAAATCACGAATACAATTATTTTTCATGCAAGCCAATAAAATGCATCCTAAGTGAAAAATTTTGTGACATTTTCTTCTAAATCTAATCATGATTTTAGAAAGCCAAAATAATTGTTGGAATAACATATATAGATTTGTATGTGTGAGAAGTGGGAGATTTACATGTGTTTGTATGAAAAAGTAAGGGGTATAAGTTTAATTGTCAGAAAGTGAAGGGGGCATATGTTTAAGAAGCGAGAGGTATATATATGTTTCTGTTTGAGCATGTGTAGTAATATAAAAGGCATTTAAGTGTAATTGTCACAAAGTAAAATTGTGTATATAGGAAAAAGTAATTATATGTATAATTGTCCTAAAGTGAGGGTTGCATGTGTGTGAAGCAAGAAGTACAAAAAAGATAAAGGTATATAATGTAATTATAAGAAAGTGAAGATTGATGGGCTTTGATTGGTTTGCTATTTTGATTTAATTGATTTTGGCTTGGCTTGGCTTGCTCATTGGATCGAATGGAGTGGCTTGGCTCGCTGCATATGATATGGGCTCCTTTATTTTAATGACGCATATCCCAATCCATTTGAGCTTTAATAATTTTGATGCAAAGGCTTGTTGTTCAGGCCAAAAAACAAATGATGCTACCAAAATTGTGTATATATGAAAACATAATTATAGGTATAATTGCCCTAAAGTGAGGATTGCGTGTGTGAGAGGTAAGAAGTACAAAAAAAGATAAAGGTATATGATGTAATTATAAGAAAGTGAAGGTTGATGGACTTTGATTGATTAGCTGTTTTGATTTAATTGATTTGGGCTTGGCTTGCTCATTAAGTAGAATGGAATGGGCTTGCCCGCTACTTGTGATATGGGCTCCTTTATTTTAATGCCAAATAGCCCAACCCATTTGAGCTTTAATAATTTTGATGCAAAGGCTTGCTGTTTAGGCCAAAAAACAAATGTTGCTATAAGATTTGAATTTAGGTCTAGCTTGTGAACACACTACTCTAGCTAGCTGAGCTATGCACTTCCTTGATAATTAATTTCACTCCTTTTTATTTTAAGCCCAAAAAATTGCTTCTTTATTTCTTTAACCAAATTTCTTTTCGTCATAACTTTTCCGTTTCAACTCTGAATTACTCGATTCAAAAGCCAAGATTCTCCATTTAATTTTAAGCACCTGAAAAAAACTAAATTTTAGTAATATTAGTGGGTTACAATGTTCTAATTTCTTGGTATATCAATAATTGTTCTCAAATTTATGTGTGCATCACTACACCAAAAACATGTATTTGTGACTTTCTACTCGCTGGATTTATGACTGCCAATAGCAGTCATAATATTTGTGACTGTTTAAAACAGTCACAAAGTCGAATAGTCATATATTTGCACATTTGTGACTGCCAATGGCAGTCATAATTTTTGAAACATTTGTGACAGTTTAGGACAGTAATAAATTTAGTGACTTATATTTGTGACTGTGGTTTGCAGTCACACACTTCAATAAAACGACGTAGTTTAGTTATATATATACATATCCTTTTAGAAGCCCTAGATGACTCCACATCTCACTCTTATTCTCGCATCTAACTCTCACATCTCACTCATTTTCACACATCAGTGTCGTCTTCACCATTTTCGCTCATGTGTCTCGTCGATCTTCACTATTTTCACTCATCAGTGTCGTCGATCTTCATCATTTTCGCTCATTAGTGCCATCTTCACCATTTTCGCTCACCAGTGCCGTCAATCTTCACAATTTTCACTCAAATTCGTCCACCTTTAGAAGCTCTAGTATGATACGTACTATAAATTGGAGTTTTTATCTCTCAAATTCATTCTTAAATTCATCTCTATCGAAGGTTTAGGTTTTCTCTTAGCTCTCATATTCACTCTCACCAAACCTTAGATTCTAATTGAAATGGGTTAGGGTTTTCTTCATCTCACACTCACTCACTCTTAGATTTATATCCAACTTTAAATTTGAGGTAATGTTATATTGTAGTTAGTCATTTACTTGAATTTTGTTCATTCTCACTGAAAATCGTATTTAATATTGTACAGATTGAAGTGGGTAAGGGTTTTGTTCATCTCTCACTCCCTCTTAGATTCAGATTCAACTTAAAATTTGAGGTGATGTCACATTACAATGATGTATTACTTGTATTTAGTTCATTATCTTGTTGCTCTTGTATATGTTTTGAGGAGTTGTGTTTTCTATGATATAGGATATTGCTTTGGCTGAACTGGCTCCTACTCACGTAATAACACTGGGACTTGCATTGAACTTCTCTGTCTTTTATTACAAAACCCCAACTCACTTGGTCATGCTTGCTACCTTGTAAAGCAGGTATTTTTCGCTGCTTTTTGTGGTATGATGAGTTGCATTTCTAATGATGTCCTAAAGACCTATGTGAATAACTATGATTATTCTAGAGTTTACTCATTGGATTCTTTACCCTTTGGTATTAGGCTTTTAGTTAATATGTTGGAAACAGCACAATATTTTCTCATTGTTAGATACTCCTAATTATGTAAATTACTCCACAGGCATGTGTGTTTTGATTTGAAACAAAAATAGATTAATTATATTTGAAGGGGGGTGTTCTTGCTCAAAATGTGATGGATAATGGAGGTTCTGTTCTTCCACCTGTCACTGCCCTATTCCAGGTGTGTACACTTCTTAGCATGAAACACACGCTCAAGTAAGTGGATATCGAGGGGCCGTGTATCGAGGCTTTCATTCTCTCGAGCAAGCACAAAAGGAGTTCCATGATTACGTAACATCAGGTGATACCTTTCTTGTGCAACAACCCCTACATGCATTCCCACCACCCGTTGACACATGGTCTAGATTTCGAATGGTTTGCTACTTGTTCATGGCATTTCAGGTCATGATAATGTTAATTAAATACTTCCAGTAGTTCTTTATATTTTGTCTCTTTAATTATAATTTATCTCATTACTTATACATGTGCTTTTCTTTTATTGCGAGGTTTACACGATGAGATAAGTTTGGATGCATTTCTGGCGTAGGCAATGATGATAATAGTGTATATGCCTCAACTATATCAGATGATATCTTCCTTTCATAATGGAATAAATGTAACTCTAATTGTTTGTGGACTTTAATTTTTCCAATTTTAAAGTAATTACTTTTTATTAAAAATTATATATTTTACCTTCAAAATCTCAAACTAAAAGCTCCATGGACAATTAGAGTAATGTTTTGGGAAATTTGGGGAAGATTCCTAAATTATGATATTAGATAATACAGAGGCTATAAAATCTGAGCCTAGACGTACTTCTTCAATCCATTTATGTATTTATCTATTGTTAGACGAGGTCAGTCTCTACCTTCATTTTTCTTGTTAATGCAAAGATGCTATTAGATGTGCTGAGATTATTTTTAACATTATAATGAACTGTTATTTATCTATTGTTAGACGAGGTCAGTCTCTATTGCTGCATGTTCTTGGATCTGTCGTGGCTGTGTACTTAGTTGGTCGTGGCTGTGGTACTCGAATTTGTGCTGTCGTGTAGCTTTCTGGTTGCTTAATTCATGTTGTTTTTCATTGCATAATCAGGTAATATCTATCCAAACTTTCTTTGTTAAATTCTTTCTTTTTTATAATTCATATGATTTGATTACTCAAGATCTAGTTTAATAAATCTTTGCTAGTGATATGTGCATGAATGTTTTTATATAATCTTCATACTTGAGTAATCATTGGATGCATTTTATATGTTGTTTTTGGTGAAAATATGTTGAGAAAATATGTTGTGAAAAATCTGAATCTGCTTTACGGAGTATTGCTGTGTAAATATGTTCTGCACCATTATATATGTTTTATTGCAACGAATATGTTGTTGTTGATCTGTTGATCTGTTGCTGCTATTGAAACTGTTTTTTTATTGTTAATTACTAATGCAAAAAATCTGTTTTGAACAACAGTTTTGAATTTGGACTTTGCTGAATCTATTTTGTTGATTTTGGTTGTGAAGTATATGTTTGTTCTTTGAGAAACATCTGTTCATATGCGATGAGTTTTTATTGATTATTTGTGAGAAATCCATTCATGTAAACTTTGTTACATTCTTGATTTTGTTGGCGACCTGTATCTTATTTTCAGGCCAAGTTCATTTTGATAGTTCTGGAGTTTTGTTCTAGATTAGAATTTGTACTTGACTTCTTATGATTTGTTCCTTTTATTGGTGACATTTTGATACTTTCTTATTTTCAGGCCAAGACTACTTTAATGATGACAGTGTTATTACAATAGACTAAAGTGGAAAGCTAATACCATTTGTTGTATATCACAATTAGTCGTAGAAAAATGGGTTGCAGTTTGTTTTCTAGCATTATAGAAAAATGGTGTTATTATTACATTTGTTGTATATCACAGCTAGATACACCACAATATATTGCAATGGAATTGTATTTTTGGATATTGAATGTTAATTGGACTGTGGATATTGAATGTTAATTGGATTGTGCATATTGTAATATATATCATAATGGATTTTAGAGGAATTGTATTGGAATATTGCAGGACCAAAAATTATGGTTTTTTATATTTTTAATTTATTTTTTTAAATAATTTTGAAGTTTGTTACAGCTAAAAACTGTCACAAAAATGTAACAAATGCACATAGCAGTCACAAAATTTGTGACATACGTGTGACTGTTGAAAGAGTAACCAATGACAGTCACAACATTATGACAGGCATATGACTGTTTGCAACAGTCACATAATTTTAACTTTGTGACTGGTTAGAACAGTCATAAATTTAAAATTTCTAACTGTCAAAAACAGTCATAAAATACCACGTTTGTGACTGCTTTTGGCAGTCACAACTACAAAATTTGTGACTGTCATAAACAGTCATATACTACCACTTTTGTTACTGTTTTCGGCAGTCACAATTTTTATAGTTGTGACTGCCAAAAGCAGTCACAAATCGCCTTTGTGACTACTACTGATAGTCCTCTTGGAAAGTCATGTGAATAAGCATTTGTGACTGTTTAGTGACTGTTTTTGACTGTCACAAAAAAACCTGTGACTCCTATTTATGTGACTGCCATTTGTGACTGTTTTTTGGCTTTGTGACTGTTTTTGGCAGTCACAAATCGCTGATTTTGGTGTAGTGCATATATATATATGTGTGTGTGTGTGTATGTTTGCAATATTTATTGGTTCCCTTTTTTCTCTAGATCCAAATTCCAGAGACATAATAAGCAAAATTTTCTTTTAACCGCTACTATAGCATTCGACATATATGTAGCAATGGCCATTTTTGAAGTTTAAAAATGTATGAGGGTTAAAGAATTGTAAGTAAATGACTAAAACACACTTTGATATTTTATTTAAGTAAATAGGTAACTATGAACATGAGTTTATATTATATAAAAGTAAAAAAAAAGGCATCCACAATTTTCAACTGTCCACCCGTCGATCAATCCACCTCCGACGCCCTTGTGGCCGACAAGTTGTCCCCTTCTTCGTTATGGCTACCCTTATCAACGTACGTACCACATGGCCTACTTCTCTCTCTCTCTCTCTCTCTCTCTCTCTCTCTCTCTCTCATATTGTACACATATGAACACACACACACACACACAACACATATATCACAGTTTGAGAGATTTGGCATGTATACACGCGCGTCACATATACACTCATCAATAAATTGATTTCATGTTTACCCTCAGATCCAACATCATAACCCAAGTTGAAATATATACTAAATCTAATAGATTATTTGATATATATATATATATATATGCACTATCTATATAATAAGGGAGGAAGGTATTTGAATTCTAAAATGTGTGTATCTTATAAAATATCGTGCGGCTGATAAACGGTTAATAAATTAATAAACGGCCAAGATGATATGAGCTGAGAAAATCTCCTGCTTCTCTCTCCGTAAAAAAATATCTCACTCCAAAGAATACTCCCACACACTTACATTCACTTTCTCTCTTTCTCCGTCTCCTGGACCGCCAGAGGATCCGGAGCCATCAAACCCACCATACCGTTAGCGACCTACCCTACAGAGGTACTTATCACTTCTTTCTACTTTCATCCACCCTTTCCTTTTTCTTGAGATTTCAAATTTTAGGGCTTTTTTGTATCATCTTTTTCTTTACAATTTCTTGCATTTGGGTGTTTGATATTTGGCATTTTTGGGTATACCCGTTCTTAATTTTCTCTCAAGCTTCGAACATACGACATTCATTTCTCTTTCTATTAACATTATACCCATGTACACTTTGGGTAATGGTGGTTTCGAAAATCAAAGTGGGTATTAATTAAAATTTTGTGTGTACCAAGAATGAAGGGAAAAACTGAAACTATAGTTATGGTCATTTAAGTAGTTTACCCAAAAATATATCATGGATTCAAATCATGGCTTCTTAGGGGAAATGGGGTGAGAGAACAGAGAAAGAGAAAACAAAACAAAAATGAACATTAACACCTACTTAATGTTTGGTAGAGGAGCTTCATTAACAAAATGAGTTCCCACTCCAAATGAGTACTCTAACTCTCCAAAATTTACTTTATATGTATATTTTGTGAAACTTTCATATGAAGAAAATTACTTTGAATTTTAGTGAATTACTTGGAATTATTCACTGGCAATAGTGTTCCATACTTTCATATGAAGGTATTAGTTTATTGTTTTTCTTTTGGTAACATTGGTTTCATACTTGCATTAATTCCTTTAGTAACATACTTTTAATTTCTGGCAGTGTCATGAAATGGCTAATGTACTTTAAGTAGTTTTTAGTTTTTTTAGTCCATAGGCTCTTAAGAAGTTATGAAGTGAAATTAAGAGCATTAATTAGTTTTGGAAAATTTCCAGCTATCTTTTGTACTTGAAATCAATTTTGAGTTCAAGAACTCGATGATAAATTGAGTTTGCTAGAGCTTATTTGTTATGAGATAGGATGTGGATTTTTGCTTGCTATTAGATGCAACAAAATGTCTAACACAATAAATAGTTTACCTGTTTTATTGAGAGGAATAAGCAGTAGCTTTGTAAAAAATGATACATTTATTTAATTTAAGAGGAATAAACAATTTACCTTTTAGTTCTCCCCGTTTTTGTGAAAAACATAATATTACACTATTATGTAAATGCTTTACATCAATAGAAAGAAGACATGTGTAGATGTCCATTCGGTTTTAGGTGGTTTTATACGCTAGAATAGAAAACTAAACATACCAACCTCCTTGGTTTCATTTTTCCAACCAAACTAAACCAATCACCTTTTGGTTTTGTGCTGGCACCCATGTAGAAGTAAGGTGTCCCATTTTCAACTTAAATATATGAAACAAGTAATTCTGGATACTTTTTTTTTCCAGTTATTATCTAGAGGCATTTGGTTTTTGGATGGTGAATTTTGATCAAGATACGTTTTGCTCTTTTATTAATTATTGAAATTTATCTTTTCCTTCTACCCTTTACTTATTAGTAATCTACTTTTCAATAATATTACCCATTTGCCTAAGATGAATGATTTATTATCTCGCTAAAATATTCACAATTCCTTCTATAATTAATTGTTTGAACTTGCTGCATCAAGCCGTTGAATCTCTCTGCTGAACTCTACACCAAGGATGTCCACTTTCTCATGGAACTAATACAGGTTCTTATATATTGTTCGTTTCGGAAATTGATTATCCTTCAAGGTTGAGAAATTAATATAAGTTGAAACATACTATAGTTCTTTTTTTCTTTTTGTCCAAAATTGTTTGATACTTCATTTATCTCACCATAATGGCGCTTTTATTATGTTACATAATGCAAAAGATATGAGTATTTGGAAGGTGTGGAACCATAAGAGCTCTCCCACTACATGACCTCTCTCTGTCAAAGGCACCCACACGAACGAACGCCATTGCGCTGGAGGCTTTGTCCGCCTTCCAATAAGATATTTATCCCTTCTTTATTCTCCTCTCTTCCTTCCTTCTTTGAGGTTTCACCTAGGGATTTCTTTTGTCTATTTTTCTTGGGTTTCTTGCATTTGGTGGTGATTAATCATTGGTATTTTTAGTGCTTTTTAGGATTTTTGAATAAAAAGGGTTTTCTATGTTTGGGCATAGGTATGAATTTTGGAAAATAAGAGGAACATTGAATGAATTTCTTTTTCAACTAACTAGAGTCAAGAAGAAAATAAAGAAGTCATGTGAAAGAGTTAATATAAGGAAAAACAATCATACAAGCATAACATGGGTTTTTATTGAATATTTGAACTTTGTTATTATGTTATTTTGTTTTTTTTGTCAGAGGCTTTAGCATGGAGTTATTATTACAAGAGACGAGGCCGCGGGGCTCTAACCTCAATGCCCGGGAATATCCACTATTTCCTCTTCTTTTTTCTGAATCATTCACAATTTCTTTTTCATGAAAAATTTGAATTTTTTGGATTTAAATATTACTCAAAATGCCTTTCAGCTATGCAAAATTCATGCGTTCAGGCTCAATCTTTTTTTTTCATATATGGTTTCAAGCTTTATTTATCGTCATTAAAATTTATGAATTTTTGATTAGGTTGTATTAAGAAAAACAGAGCTCGCTCTCTATGCTATCCCTCTCCCTCTCCCTCCCGGAAACACTCTCTCATTCTCTTCTCCTCTCCATTCCGATACAATTTGTAGACAATTGATTCTTAAACTATCCTACTTATTTGGATTGCCAGGATTATGCTCTGTTTGATTTTAATTTTTTTAATAACCTTTGTTAAAAGCAAGAGTCCTAATTTTTAAATTATCTTCTCTTAGAACTTTAGAGTTTGTTTTATATTGTTGGGTATAGTTTCTCTGTCAAATTAATAGTCTCACTTTGGTACAATATTGAGGGTGTTTTTCGATTTAATTTAAGATGCAACACAAGTTTAGAGTTTGTTTTATAATTTTATGTATGTATAGTCTCACTTTGGTACATTGATCATGTCCTAAAAGAGAAATGAAACTTCCAATTTGATACATTCCGAATAAAAAATGGGCTATTAATTTGAGAGTTACGGAATTTGTATTTCATACAGTTGGGTAAATTCATGGCTTCCCCCTTAAATGATGACATACAATAATTTCTTGATAGTCTCACTTAATATATACAATCATTTGTGGGAGTATCCGATTATGTTCTTCTGTTCACTTATACGGGCGGGTTCTACTAAAGTCCTAAACTTTTGGTTCATTTCGTTATAACTCCAAAATTCACTTTAAATTATCTTTTTTGACTTTTAGGCTTCTATTCTTATCTTCAATTGCAGGGGTGAGTTAGCATTTTCCTATTTTAACACTTTAACTTTACGTTTTATAAGAAGCACAGTAATTTCAAACCAATGTGCTTTAATTGTCAATAATATACAAATTATTTACTTATCCAAGATGTTGGCTTTATGCCTTCAATTAAGGGAGGAGTTATAGTTTTTTTAATTTTAAATAGTTAACTTTTCGTCTATGATTTGTATTGTTGTAAAAAGGGTATAATCCCCCCCATCCCAAATTAATATTTTCACTTCAACATTTGGTATATTTCCATGTACTTTGAGAAAAACAAATGCGACTCTTACTTGAACTTTTTTGAGATTTGGTATATTTTCGCATACTTGGACTTTAGCGGTAGGGTGCATTTTCTTTAACTTCTATTCTTGGACTTTTAGTGGTCAATACTAAGATTTGGTATATTTGAATCTTGGTTTTACTAATTTTTTTGACGCAAATCCAACGTGAAGTGCCTCTTTGGAGGAGTAAGTTATTTACTTCATTTGTATACAGAGGGAATCATCAAAGGGGTTAGTTCTTTACTTCATTTCACATGGTTGTTAGTGAGCGAAAGTTTGGTTACTTACTGCAATATATATTACTTTTTGTTTGAGGTGTGTTAATGTGTTCATGGTCAGAATGAGATTAAACAATTTAGGATGCTTAGGGCATATTCTTTATTAGGCCAAATTACATTGGAATTTTATTTTCTATTTTAGATTTTTTTGTATTATCAAAAGTGAGTTATTAATGTGTTTTAAACCTGTATATCTATATAATAAGCACTTTCTCTTTGGTCATTTATATCAAGTAGTTCCAATAATGAGAGTATAATTATTAATTTGTTGTTGCACCATTATAAAGTTTAGTAACGTAATTTGCTCTACTTGATTACTTAAACTATTGCCATAATGCCGTAGGCATTGGTTAATATATTGCTGCTCAATATACAATACTTCCATTGTTTTTAGGAAGTCTAATTTTAAGGTATTGTTAGAGGGTGGGTTTTAATCAATAATCAATGAAACTTTCAGATTTTTTATGGTCTATTCTGAATTTATTTTTAGATCATGTAACTCTATATTTTCCATTAGTTTGATAATTATCTAAGGTCGCTATATATTCTGAAAGTGTAGACCGTCGATGTAATTTGTAATTTGTAACCTTTGTTTCGTAGGTACAACTCTCATAGTGGTGAACTCAATGTAGGAATTCAAAAGTGAGGGCATAGTAGTTAAAATTTCACATTTGAATTCTTAATTAGGGATGGAGGGAGTATTTTTTTTATTTTTATTTTTCTAGATTCTTTATATGATGTAAGAGTATACGCTACTTATAAATACTATTTGATAATACGAGTTGCATCACCGTGCCTTTGGCACGGCCAATACCTATTATATCTATATTACACTATTGTGTATTTAGAGAGAGATAGAGAGAAAGAGAGACGGGGTTAAGTTGGCGTGATGATTTATTTTTGTTTTTTTCCCTCTATTTATCTTTACTTTTTCTATAATACAAATCCATGTTTATAGTTTACTTATATTAATTAATTAAAATATTGACCAGTAACGTATCATGTGCAGAGAGCATGTGTCATATTTTGTAAAAAAATTAACAAAACAGGGTTAAGTATTAACAAAGTATGAAACTAAGGGAGTCTGGTGTTAGTTTTAAAAGTTTAAGGGGTTATGTATGCCAAAAACTAAGATGAAATTATGGACGGAGTTAGAGCGAGGAGTGAGATGAACCACTAATATAACTTTAGGGGAGATATTGCTAAAATTAGAACATTAAGGAAATCATTGAACATAGACATAAACATCATGTTTTAATTTACCTTTTCCACATTTTTTTAAAGGTGGATAGCGCATTTGCCATGAGTTAGGAACTAAATTATTAATAAATCACAAAGGCTTTTGCTTATGTTTCCAACTAGAGGCAAGAATTTATCCTCATGTGTTTGTCTTTCGACCTAACGGCTTATGCATCATGACATTTTGGTGATTTAATTCATCACTGTCACTACATATATATTTCATTATATAATTTCAAAGTGTTTCAAAGATATCCAAATCTGTTCAATAAAGGAATTAAATGAATTTCTTAGTTTCCATAAATTAATTAGATATTTGTTAGTAGAAAAAATATTTTCCAAGTGGTTAAGTGTGTGATATTTCACATGGGTTGCCCCCCAAAAACCACTCGGATCTATCTTGCTTGTATAAAAAAATAAGTAAAGAAATTTTTCTTTAAAAAAATAATAATATAAATCATAGTAAAAGTAATTTTTCCAATTCTTATCTAAATGAATTAGATTAATTAGGAAAACTGCAATGCTTGTTTTTATTTATTTATAAGAGCATCTATTGTAAAATAATTTGTCTAAAGCAATCTTTTAAAAAATGAGTTTTGTATAATATACATTCTCATTTTACGCTGTCATGTCGGCTTTCTATCTCTCTCCAATTTGTTTAATAAAACTTTAAAATGTAATACCTTTTAATACAAATTACAAATATTAATAAAACATGTATATCTAAAATATACTCGTTAAAATCTATAAATCAATATGTTTTTTTATTATAATATTATGTATAAAACATAATTAAAAAAATGACATCTACCATTGGAGTAATATTTTTGAGACTACAACGTGTGTAAACATATACACAACTGTTGGATATATTCTAAAACTTATTAAATTAACTCATTTGATTTGTCCCACTTGATAGTTTTTCATTTAAATAAATTACAATAAGTCAGATGGTTTGGGATGGAATAGATCGAGTTTAGGCCTATGAATATACTAAAGGGACGCCGGGGAGGGGGGGGGGTAATTTTTTTAAAACAAAACTTGTACCAATTGGGTTGGATTATTTCTAATGGGCAGCTAATGCTTGTTGTATTTAGCTATAAGTATCGTATGGACTAGAATTTCCCGAATAGGTCATGTTTGGACGGATATTTATAAAACTAGTAGAGTATGGGTTCTGTAACAAAAATTAGGGACAAGTTCAGGTTAGTTTCATGTCTGCATAAATTAACCCCTTTGACCCAAAGTAACCTAAATACAATAACTTTTTAAAAATATATCCTTATTGTACCAAATAATTATAATGCGTCGGGGTGGAAAGGGGTTGAGCAGGTTGAGTTTGTGCTTATGCATATTGAAGCAGTGTTGTAACACCCGGTGTTTATATATATTAATGTAATTGGGAGTTACTTTGTTTGCTTTGTGCGAGAAAGCATGGTAAATGATGGAAATGTATGAAAAAATTCTACTATTCTCGTGTAGAAACCGATATCGTCGACTAAACTTGCAAAATTTACTAAAAAATCATTTTAACTCATTTTTAAGTGAATCCAAAGCCAAATTTTAATATAAATTTTTGGGACCCAACAGGCGCTTGTTGTGAAAAAACAGGTGCCTGTTGAAAGGCAAGCCCAGGACAGTTTTCTCTCATAATTAGACAGCAGCCTGTTTTTGTAAAACAGGAGCCTGTTGCAATGCCGGTTCAAAAGTTTAAAAGTATTTCTAGAGTGTTTCGCAAGTTCCCTCATTGTTGTTTGTGCACTAAGTAAAGTTTTGTTTGGTTTGTCTTTCCATGTGCAAGTCGGACATTAAAGGGAGTGTTGAAGAGCATGATATCTATGCATTGCTAATTCAATACCTAACAGTTTAAACTTTTGGGGCAGATAGTTACTAACTATTTCTTTTTCTTAAAAAGTCAAATTGTAAAAATAAGACTCTTAATTTAAAATAGGTAATGATTTAAATGAATTAGTGGCCATGATAGACTAGAAGTGGAATTGACTAATGAGTAGTACTGCTCGTGTGTAGTGCTGCTATTGACTTCAAACACAACTACAACTTTTATTGTGCGTAATGATAATAGAGTTGTTTGTTTGTAGAATTATATGTATACAGCAGCACGAGGAATTCCACTTTCCATTTGAAAAAGAAAGAATTAATGGGCCAACTGGAGAAAGAAAATAATCCAAGGGCAAAAAAAGATCAATATTGATAGGAAAGTGGACGCCACTCAAAATCCCACCAAAACAGCATATATGCTGAATCTGACTGTTGAAGTTCAGATTCAGAGGCACTTATTTTGTTTGAATCAAAAGAACTGAGGCCATCATCTGCACTGGCTTTTTTCTATGCTTGTTTGTTTGTAATTTCTGTCATGTAAATTGACTAATGAGTAGTACTGCTCGTGCAGTGCTACTGTTGACTTCAAAGACTTCTGCACATTATTGTATGTAATTAAATAGAGTTGTTTGTTTGTTGAATTATTTGTACACACAAAGAATTCCACACACCATTTGAAAAACAAAGAATTGATGGGACAACTAGAGACAGTGGGAAAATGAGTAAAATACAATAAAAGAAAAACAAAATTACTATTAGTCCAAGAAAAATTTCAAACAGACAACCCAATTTAATCCTTAATTTCTTTCTTTAGTTTTTCTATTCTTGTCTTTCCTCTATTTATTTCTCCGTTGTGCACAGCGTAATCAATTATATAATTTATGGATTAAGGTATATGTAATTGGTCGAATAAATAAATAAATAAACTATTTTTTGAGCGTTTTAACAACATCTTTAGGGACGCTTACTACGCATATTTTAAGATAATTTTTTTAATAGAATTTGCATATTTTCTAATTGATTTTTAGTATTAAAGTATTAACTAAAAGTCTAAAATGATAATAGCCAGACAGCCTATCCCCTTCCTTGTTCAGCTCATTTTTATTCTTTTAAAAAAGAGTATTAATAGGTAAATACCTTGGAGGATTTAGTCAGTGAGTTGATTTTGCATTTTTACTACTTTTCACATTTTGATACAAAAAATTACAAACCAAAAAAATAATTGCTAAAAAATTGTAGCCTAAATGAGTGATTGAAATACTTTTATACTTTCTTTTGAACTATACTTTTGTGATTGTTTTTTGTTAGCTTTTTTTTTTTGGTTAACATTATTATTACTCTTGTTCAAAGTTAAAATAACTTGTCAATAACATTGTTCACAGTCATGTTTATAAATTAAATCAAAACTATTAATTTAGTAGAATGATTATGTCAAAATAATTTAAGATTATTAATTTAAGACTTTCCAAAAAAATTTATTAATTTAAATTCAAAAGTAAATAACACTTCAAACTAAAAAAAGAAGAACAAAATAAAAGTGAGAGAAAATGGTGAAGTTGGGAGAGAGGAAATTGTCTCCGAGAGAGATGAGATCAAAGCCTAGGGGAAGGAAAAAAGTAGGACCCTCTTTCTAAATTAGATAGAGTTAGAGAAAAAATAAAACAAAAAGAAAAAAGAGGTGGGTGAAAGCTCCTCCGTTGAATTGCCAATAATAATTCTTGACCATTTGCATTTTGTCTGTTATAGTCACATCAATGGAGCTTTGTTTTATACTATAGATTTGGTGAAAGAGAAAAAATATATGTTTTGTTCTTCATTTCTTAGGAAATGTTGATTAAATATTTCACATGAGGTATATAGCAAATCTACAGCATAAACAAGTATTAAGACAAGATCCAGAGATGCAGGCTCGAACTCCATGATCGAGTAATTAACAATTTTAAATTGCTTTTAAGGAATAATTTAATCGGAAAGATTCTCATTTGTTTAGCTCACTATTATTTCTTAATAAAATAAAATAAAAAATTATGCTATAATCCTTGACTAGATTTTTGTTTTTTTTTATATATCACAAAATAATTTTCCTTCTATAATTAAGGTGTTTTTGCAAAACAAAATTATGAAAAAAAAATTTTGGTTATTTAACACTTTTTGATTACTTTAGTTATTTAATTATGTTTGGGAAATTAATCATCAAAAATTTAGAATTATAATAGGGAAAAAAAACTTTAGAATTGGATTTTTCAGACACATTTATAATATATATATATATATATATATATGAGATGGGTTCAAATTATACATGGTGTAAAATAGAGAAGTCTTACACCCACCCATAAATTTATGTCAATTTCATAATTTATCAGTCTAATCATTCAATTAGTTAATTATAATCTCAAAAATGCGTGCACAAAATTGAACTAATCGGATATGCTTAAGTCTCTCATCATAATCATGTTATATATTAAATTATGAAACTTACAAAAATTGAGTAAAAGTAAGTACGATGATTATATAGTTATAAATATCGGATTGACTTAAAACTTTGCATACGTGATAGACACAATAAAATAGATTATCTATCAGCAGAATTGATAAATTATGAATATGAAAAAAGGTTATGGAAAGATGTAAAAAAATTTAATCTCACACCCAATCGAGTCTGCTAATTAATTACAACACAAGCCAATTAAATTAGCCAAACATATACTAGACCTTATGTTTTTTACGTCATTTCAATAAGATGATTATATATATTTATGACTAGAGAACATATAAAAACAACTTTACTTTCACTTTTTACAAAAACAATTACCCATTATACTTTCCATGAAAACTCATGGTGTTATGGCAAATTCGAAAACCAAATGACAGAACCGTATCGAGCCGAACTGATCCGTATATAATCAAATTGAAAAAGACCCAAAACCGAAATAAAGAAACCGAAACCGAATATGCTTGGTTCGGGTTTGGGACGTGACATTGTAAAACCGAATCGAACTAAACCGAATCACTACATATGCGACTTGAAAATAATATTACTTCACAAGGTTCAGTGAAAAATCGACACTTTAAACTATCATGAATATTTGAACTATATTATAAATGTAAGAGTTAATATCTTGCTATCTAAAATAAGTATGACCAAGTATATAATTATTATTTTTTAACAAAAATAAGTGTTATCTTACGATTTATTTATTTTTTCAAAAAATAAATATAAAAACCGAATAAAACCAATCCGAAATTGAACCGAAAAAATTTAGTTCAAATTTAAGCTTGGAAGATTAGAAATTGAAACCGAGCTAAAAATAAATTTTTAAATTCGATTTAAGTTTAAATCTCGTAAGTTTTTGTGTTGTATATCTCACGGCACAAATGTCGGGTTTGATACATAGACCTACATTGGTTGGTAGTGTAATTAAAGTCTTCCCCGTAGAGAAAGAAAAAAAAAACAAATAATTCAAAGTCTTCACCCTTTGCATGGATTCTTAGCAGATCACGTGGGATTGTGGAGCCCAATTGTTTGTCATTTTTTTTGTTTGGGTTACCGCTAATCCCGTTGAGTTACTTTTTCTCTGGTGGTGTAATCCAAGTCTTCCCCGTAGACCCAAAAAAAATAAAAATTCAAAGTCTTCCCCGTAGACCCAAAAAAAAACAAATAATTCAAAGTCTTCCCCCATTGGATTCTTAGCAGATCACATGGGATTGTGGAGCCCAATTATTTGTGTAGTGTCACTACAGAATTTTACAGTAAGTTGCTTTAAATTAAGGATACATATACTATTAGTACTTGAAATTTCTTAATTTAGCATCTTAATTTGATTGTGTGAGTGTAACATAATTGGCAATGAACCGGTAACTTTCAGTAACAAAAGTGTTATTTGGCATTTTTTGGTATATTTGATGAAAGTTACAAATTAAATATAAGCAAAATAACGGGCAATGTTATTCATAGATGCGTAAGAAATAAAATAGTAAACGCAAAAATATTTGAGTAACAGGTAGATACCTTTTATTATCAACTAGATAAAGACGTACACGCAATGTATATGTATGTCTTATTATGATTCTGATACACATGTTAAATTTAACATAAAATTATTGTTAACTTTGTAGTTAGAAATTATTTTTTCAACCTTCAAGTCCAGAGTTTGAGTATAATTAACTACATATTTAGCACTATAAAGAAGTTAACATATTAAAAAAAATTCAAAAATAAAGTTAGAATAGTATGAGTTAAAAAAGAAGAGACATTTTTGGTGGGAGAAGTAGAATTCAAACTGACTTGAAAAGTAAAATTTTGTTAGTAAATTTGCTCTTATGCTAACTAATCAATGTTATTAAAAATATGCCACGAAGGCTATTTCATAGAAATATGATTCATTAATGGTAACTGAGGGTGAATTCAGTAAGGTTACCGTATTAAAACCCTTTTGTCGTGTACCTACCAAAAATTCGGTATGCTAAAATCTATTGCTATTACCATACCAATAGTTTTGTTATACCGAAATTTGGTATGCTACAATACATTACCACAAATTTTATCCAATTAATTTTATTTTTTCAAAAAGTCACAAATGGAATTGCAAACATAGATTAACTTGGCCACTTCTTAAACATTAATTTTGATTGATTATGAACTATTAAAAACACAAACTCTAATCAAACTGACTTTAACTTTAAACATGTCGAAGTACACTTACTTTAAAAAATACAACCAAATTGTCTTTAATAAAAAAATTAAGTTGTTATGCTTATGATAAGCACTCAAAATTATCATATATACTTTCCTAAATATCTAATTTTAAATGTCAAAAATCGCATTATATTGTCTAATGTTAACGTAACAAAGAAGAAAAGCTAACAGCTTTCTCCCTCCGTACAAAGTCTAAGTAATCCGAAGATCAATATCCAACCCTTCAAATGGAGCTATCCCTTTTCTATTTATATGTATAGAATTAGGGTTACAGTTGTGTAGACACCCCAATCCGTAACCCTCGCAAGAACCCTAAGAAGGCCAGAAAAACACACATTTTTGCTAACCTGGGTCTCACCTACACAATGGAAACTGCTCCGAGAGGTTTATCATTCAAACAAACTCATCCAAAGTAGAGTTTGTCGAGCCGTGCGACAAACCACTTTTATCGTACAACAAAGTAGTTTGTCGCTCGACAAACGACTTTTATCGCGCGAC
Source organism: Lonicera japonica (assembly GCA_021464415.1). Lineage (NCBI taxonomy): Eukaryota > Viridiplantae > Streptophyta > Magnoliopsida > Dipsacales > Caprifoliaceae > Lonicera > Lonicera japonica. The sequence continues at coordinate 69,826 of JAKCWG010000679.1, forward strand.
ATGTTCCCTAATCATTCTACAGCACATCATTGGGTCTAGAACAGCACTATTGTCCCCATTAAAGGAATTGTCGTGCGATATTTCCCCACTGGTGGGCCATGTGTCGCGCGACATTCCCCTACTTTTGGGACATGTCATGCGACAATCTCTCCCAAAGCAGTATAAATAGACCCCAATCCCCAAGGGTTTAAGGACAACAAGAAGGCAATAATTAAGGAGCAAAAATTCTCTATATTCTCTACATTTGAAGTGTTATCATGTGTAATCTATAATCGTCTGATTTTTGAGGAATCACCGAATCCATTCTCAACACTAGAAGTCCTATCTACTGGAGTCGAATTCTTGGAAATCTTTGGAGAAGAAAAGATAATATCCATCGGAGCATCTTCTGTCGTATTATATTCTCTCTCTATCTCTTTTATATATATCGTCGGGAAGGTAACGAAGGTTTCTCCTAATATTTAAATTATATAACTGTGTACTTGTTTTTCACCTTTATATATGTTGCTCTGTCCACTTGCTAGTTGGATAAACATATTATCAAGTTACCGATATTCTATCATTTTCAAACAAAATAACTTGATAAAACCCTGATAAAAAAATATTAGTAAAACCAGAAGAAGTAAGGCTATTAATTATTCAGATAAAATTAAGTTTTCAAAACCCGGACTAATAAAGTTTACTTAGGAATTAAACACATATATATTATGTCTTCCATATAGACTGTAACTTATCGGATACACTCTCCTCAAGAGTAAAATTCTATATCAAATTAATTCCGATAGGATCCAATATTTTCTAAATTAACCAAACAAGATAATTGATATTGTTATCAGATGAAACAATACCTAATCACTCTCATTTCAAAACAAATAAGATAAACTTTTGTAAATATTAATCAGACTTTAATAAAACCAAAATATCGAATCACAAAATACAAGATTTTCATCATTTTCTCCAAAATCAGGCTTTTAATTATAAGATATTTCTAGAAGGTAGTAGGATGTCAGTAAAAACATCCAAGTTTTCCAACATAGAATAAACATATAAGGCCATTAGAGACCGAAAGGGCAGAGCGGGTGCTTAATATCTTCCCAATCCGTAATATAGTTCCCGAACCTATATAATCCTGGTTTCGTAGACAAACGTGTAAGAAAAGGCTTATATGTAGCCTTTCTCCTTACACAACTCTTTTGTTCGTTTTATCATAAAACGTACTGGCGATTCTAAACAAACCTTCTTGCATCTAGAAATAGGCTAGAGAGACATGATATGAGTCATTTACACATAGAAGCAAAGTGGAACAATGGAACCCTTTCCGACATTTCAGACTCCCAAACTAGAGAGTGTGAGACCCCCGGGGGTCGGATATGCAAGTTCTCACAAGTTGCTCATTACGATTAACAGTAAAATGACCAAAAAGGAAAGGCTTAAATAACACTCTAGCGCTTTTTCCCTTATCTATAACTAAAAACATTTGTCATTATATGACTATCACGATTTGGTGGGGCCTAGCACGATTCTGGTATAGGTCCATACGATTTGGTAATATTCTCCCCACGCATTCCTTGTGCCTCTTCATGTGTTGGTCACGTGAGGTATTTCTTGCTGAAGTTAATCAAGTTTTGTTGTCCTCAGCTAGACATTGAAATCGGCCATCCTCCTCAACTTCTTCATTGCTAGGATAGTAGGCCTCCTATGTCTGGGCCCCTAAGATGCTGGGTCGGCCTAATTCGTTATAACCAAATTTTATGCTCCCTCGACTTATTTCTTCAAAACCCTTTCTCCACATTTATTTCATTTTATTAGTATTAAATTATTCTTAAGAAAAGCAATAATTTCTCAAAAAAAATAAAATAAATAGTTCTTAGTATATAAATATACTATTTTCTCAATATCTCTTTCATTGGGTTCTTAAACAACTCCCATGGATTTGATCACTTACTACTATTATCTATGTTACTCATATATTATGTAGGTACATAAGAGTTTTTGATCGAGCTATTTTGTGCGATGAAAATAGCATCTCATCGTTTCATTATTGACTGAGTTGGCATCTTTGATTCACTCATGATCTTATGCAAGTGGAGAACTTTACTGAATGTAATACAAACCTACTAACAAGTAATAACATTGACAAAATTAGATAGCACTGTTGGTGATCCATATACACATTTATTTTCTTATGCCGTCGTTTTACTAATTTTAATATCTAAACTTAAAAGTTAACTTTTCTAAATGTAATACAAACTTACTAACAAGTAACAATATTTATAGAATTAGATGGCAATGTCGGTGTTCTATAAATGCATTTATATTCTTATTGCTTTAGTTTTAGTAACTTTATATCTAAATTTTGAACTTTAATTATTTTAGAAATGGAGTTTGATAGTGTTAAATCTGGACAGCCCATTTTACAAAGAAATCTAGTTGAGTGAGGGCATTTGGTATTTGACACTATGGAATAAAAGGTAATGATACATTTGCTAATACCACAGCAATACCAATATTTCGATAAGGTACAATATAATGTTGGTATTTATTTCCATTATCAGTGCCGTGTCATACTATACCGTTGTGGTACAGTTACTGACTTCTATTGTACCATTGCCAAACTTCAATATAAATTAGTAATGGTAAAGCAATGTTGGCACAAAATTCCACCCCTAGGACTCATAACTACTTATAGTTTCTAAATCGCAGATTAATTGCGCTTTAATTGGACAAATGATTGTAAATTCAACCAATATCTTTGTAAATTCAACAAACTAAAATGCCAAAGATACTGTCCTTTCCTTTTCTTAGCTAGGAGTTCCTTTCCTAAAACTTTCTTATCAATTTTTTTTCTTTTTTTCCCCTTGGAATGCTCACTCCAGTTGTCCCATCAATTCTTTATTTTTCATATGGTATGTGGAATTCCTTGGGTGTACAAATAATTCAACAAATAAACAACTCTATTTAATTACATACAATACAGTGTGAAATTGTCTTAGAAGTTGATAGCAGCATTACACTATCAGTACTACTCATTAGTTAATTTCACTTCTAGTCTATCATAGCCACCGATCCATTTAAATCACTACATATGTCAAATTAAGAGTCTTATATGAAATTGTTAGTAATTATCTACCCTAAAAGTTTGAAATGTTAGGATGCTAACCAACAATGGTTATATATCATACTCTTCAACACTCCCTTTAACGTGCAACTCCCACTCGCACGCAAGTGGAGAGAAAAACCAAAGAAACTTCACTTCATGCACAAACAACAATGAGCAAACTTGCAAAACCTCGGTTATGATACCATTTTAGTAATCATTTGCCCCAAAAGTTTAATGTGGTAGGTAGCGGACCAACAATTTATATACCATGCTTTTCAACACAAACAATAGTAACCAACCTAATCAATAGTGAAAAATGTATTTAATTTTCTATTGTGATATTTTTTACTTTGATTATGTTCTAAAAAACAAATGACTCTTAATTTCCATACGGGTTAAAAGGGTAAGTGGGAATATTAATTAGGGATAGACAAAACTCCCTCCTCCTCAACTTATGGATCTAGCATGACTTTCACATTGTTTCAAGAAAACACTAATTTGAAGGTTTGGAGCAAAGCTTGTTTCATAATGCGAGATTTGATACATTAATTATGCACCGAAAGAAAATCGAACTTTTAATTTCGGACATCCTGAAAAGAAATAATTAACTCTTAATTAGGGACAAAGGGAGTATACAGTAGTCCTACAAATATAAGCTGGAATAAGAACTACTCACCATTCCGAATACAAATCCTACATGAAATTGGAAACTAGGGTTAGGACCAGGACCACATGGACATTGGAAATTAGGATTTTACCCGTATTTTTGAAACATATTAAGGGTTGGGACCACATGAAATTAGAAATTAGGAACACCTCCCTACCTTGATATTTTGACCATAAATTGCATTTATTTAATTAATGGTGAGTTGGAATATCACGGTAAAAAGACAATTGCGCCCCTAAAGTTTTTTATAGAATGTTTTAGGGCTTCGCTTGATTTAAGGATTTTGAATTTTCGTTGTACAAAGGAAACTAGAATTGTTGTTTTTTTTTATTATTATTTAAATTAATTAATTTTCATGTTACATATTTGTGTTTATAATTATTTAAATATATATGTTATTTATATTTTAAATTATATATTTATAATTATTTATTCAATTTTATATTTGAATGACTGTTGAGATTTATTTTTCAATTATATATCTGTTTTATATAATTCCTAATATTTAAATATATATGTTATATATTTAAATATTCAAATATATATGTTATTCAGATATATGTTTTTAAATATATCTGTTACATATTCTTGTTTATATTTACTTAAAAATATGTTATTTATATTTTCAATTATATGCTTATTTTTTAAATGACTGTTAAGATTTATTTTTTCAATTATAAATATGTTTTATATAATTTATAATATTTAAATATATCCATTATATATTTAAAAAATAGAGATTTAAATGTCTCCAACGATTAGATAAAACAACAATTATTTTGGAAAGCTCAAGTCTAGTATATTTAAATATTATATATTTAAATATATCCATTATATATTTAAATATTCAAATATATGTGTCATTCATATATATGTTTTTAAATATATCTGTTATTTATATTTTTAATTATATGTAGTGAGTACTACCATAAGATTGAAATTAGCGATGCACCATTCTTACCTTAATTAAATGGAACGAATCAATTAATACCCCGAATCAAACAATATATTATTAAACCTAAATTATGGAAATGAAAATAAGGACATTAAGGTTAAAAACCTTGCATGTTTTATATTCTGAAAATTTTAGCAGTTTTTTTTCTATATATATTTATTTAACCATTTTAATTTAAAATTAGTTTAACGTGAAAATAAAATATATTACAAAAATTCATTTCTTCATAAAATCATTATGTAATTTATCACATTGAACATATATTTGAAAAATTCATTTATTTGTAAATAATTTTATAAATAGAACATGTAAAAATTAAAATTATTTTTAAACAGGTAAGATTGAACATGTAAAACTGAAATTTTAATAATTAGAACACATAAAAATGAAATTTTAAAATAATTACTGTAGATGGCGTAAATTTTGTAGCCCAACCCACTAAGATAATTTGATAAACGAGTTAAAGTGAACGAAAAAGGAGGTAAGGTGTGACAAGAGAATTTTTTTGGTACGGTAGGTTCCCCCGATAGTGTTTATGCTGATCCAGTAGTACGTCCTTCTTTTGTATGTGTGTGGTTACTGTATTGAGCTCTTGAGGCAATATCAATGGTGTTACAACCTTTCTCTCTCTAAAATAGATTAAGTAAACTATCAACTATTCGCCCAAATGCTCAGCAACTGATAAGCGCATAATATTGTCATGCATAAGCTCTTTCCCAGAGCCGCTTGACGCGTTTATTGCACTAATTCTGCCTAATTATCCGATTATCGAGATTAGTACCTTAGCGAGTTTTGTTCTAATTTTGTCTCGCTAGGTGTGTTTTGTTGTGTTCCTATGTGTTTATAGACAAGGGATGCCATGGCCTTCAAGGAATCGACCAAATGCAAGCTCAAGGCTTGCAAAAATGCTAAGTTTGAAAAATCCAGAGCCATGATCGATCACGGGTTCGCCATGATCGATCATGGTCCAAAGAGCATCAGGCAGAGTACCCCATGATCGAACATGGGTTGGCCATGATCGATCATGGCCTGGCGAGTGCACCTACTACCAGCTACTTTTAGCCTTTTTTGGGGGATTTTTGTCCTTAAGATATTTTTTCTTGTTTATTTTATTAATTAATGTACATTTTTGGCTAGTGTATAGTCTAGGAGATCATGAGAGATGATCTTATCTTGTATCTTTTACACACTATTACGAGAGAGAAGGGAGAGCTCAAGTTGTATCTTTTCTTCATTTTCTCTTGTAAGTTCTTGTTTTGTAAGGATGATTTCTTCTTCTATAATATTTGTTCTTGCATTTATTATGGAGTAGTCTTTTACTAAGGTTACGGATGTGAATCGCGATATAATTTTCGGTAATTAATTTCTCAATCCATGTTTAAAGTTTGTTAAATAATTGTTAATCATTTTCCTTTTTAAACTCTTCATTCTTCAAGCTTTCTATGTATTTTCATTTACAGATTCGACTTTTCATGCCTTGTATGTGTAGTGCTTGTTGAGTAATGAAAATACAACATATTTATATGGTTCTAAAAAGCTTGTAGCTCATTTTCCCCATCTATGGATTTTTGTTCCTTTTTGTAGAGATTACAAAGAGTTCTTAAATTCCATAGATGCTTTATAAATTTGTTAATCTAGTCTTTGAATTACTTAAAGATATTTTGAGTGCTTTGTACACTTTACGTGATATTTAGACTCCTTATTGTCTTTCTTAAATAATGATCGACTAGTTGTTGAATTTATTCCACAAACTTCATTCCATTTCATTATAATGATTCGCTATTTAATTTTCATTCTTTTAAACCATGAGATTCCACATACATGCTTAATATAAAATTTTGTTACAATGAGTTTATCATCTCTACCTCGAATTAGCTTCATTGGGAATGGGTTGCCTAGCTTCACACCCGTAGCTAAGAGAAAGATATGATAGCTTCATTTTTTGTAGAATTTTGTGATATTCTCTCTTGATATTGCTTCAACCCGGGAATGAGTTGCCTAGCTTCGAACCCTTTGCTATTGAGAGTTATCACAACATTCCCTATTTTTGAGAATATTGTGTTGAAATCTATGTATAAGATTGCAATTACCGTCTATTGTATCGCAACTAACTTCCCGATACCTTAGTGCTTTCTTACTATTTTTCACAATCGTTTTTACATTTTCGTTGTTTCACAACCAATCCAACTTACAAAATCAAGAAAACCGTATAATCTGTAATCCATTCCATTCCTTTTTAACTATCCTTGTGGTTCGACATTCGGACTTCCGAGACTATATTACAACTTGACGCGCCTACACTTGGGCTACCATAACGCGATATTCTATTGGCGTCAGCAACCAACCCTTTTCTCGAATCTCCCATCTTCTATTTATATGTATAAAATTAGGGTTAGACTTGCTCATTAGGGTTGACAGTAAAATGACTAAAGAAAGTAAGACTAGCTTGGATAATACTCTAGCCTTCATTCCCTTATCCACTACTAACAACTTCTGAATTCGTACGTTGGTAGTAGAGCAGTGGAGATTTGTACGATTCTGTACAGACTCGTACAATTTGGTATGATCCTCTCCACGCATTTCTCACACATTTCACACGTGCTATGGCACGTGCACTCTTCCTTGGGGATCTCGGCCCCGACTGTCCGTCTCGGCATGCTTAAACGCCCTTACTTTAGCATGTCTTCTCTTTATTCTTCTTCGTTTAGGCATGGCCCGTCAATTAGGCCCAGGGTATGGGCCTCTGAACAAGTTGGACCGGCCCAGTTTACCTTAACCAAATTTTATGCTCCCTCAATATCCCCATCACGCATGCGATCTCATTAAATAGGATGGGGATCACGTGCTTGAGCCTAATCTTCGACCAGAAGCTTTCTCAAATGACCCGGCCCGATCCACGTGTCGATCATCGGTCTGGTCACTTAACAATGTAGGGCTTAATCTGCTCCTTTCGGATTAGTGATTATTTTTCCTCTTGTTGCGCATTTTCTAAAGGTATAACTACCATTTGAATAGCGCGTTGAGTATGTGTCGTTATTGTGCACCTGTTCTTCCAAAGAGAAAAAACTTTTGCTCTTAAAACGATTTTCTATCTCCACTTTAGGGTTTACCAAATCAGTTTCCTCTTTCGTGTATCCTTCCGAGCTTGTCTTCGCATTTTACTTCTCGTTCACCCAACTATTATCTCCGTCGTACAACCTTCTCAAATCCCTAGAAATGGATCGTTATCGATTGGGAACCGAGAAGAGAAAGAAAGAATTCCACCATAATTTTCTTCCTGAGTAGTTCGAATGGGAGGAAATCGAAAGTGACGGAGATGTGATTTTTGAGAAAGTTGCGTTCAATGCTGGCACGTATCCCATACACGTCCTATTTTGGGCAAGCCGGATTGCGGGTTCCTTTCAACCCACTACCGGTCGATTTTCTTCATTGAACTCGCCTTCACCTCAGTCAAGTGGCTCCCAACACAGTCAAGATCATATTAGGTTTGGCCAAGGTGAATAGGAGATTTCATATGCAGCTCGACTTTTAGGACATCGCGCACTGTTATTCTTTCAATTTTTTCCAATCTGAGGGTAGATGGAGTTTGAAGGGGAGACCGAAGGCCCCAGCCTTAATTCTTGGTTTATGGAATTCTGGTAAGTACATGTACGGCGATGCGGTGGTTCTAAAGGGGAATGTTGAGCCCAATCCCACTGGATTCTCAGTTCCCAGGCAACGCAGCCGACCTGGTAAGTCATCGTCGAACCTTATATAGCGTTGAATAACAACCTTTGCTTTTTGGTTCTTATCCAAGTGTTGCTTTCACCTCTTGCAGATAAGAGGTTGTTCACTAGACCTGCTTGGGGTATCTTTCATTACGATCAACTGAACGCCATCGCCCGTTACACCGGCAATGGTGATGGCTCTATAATGAATCATCCCAGAGCGGCCCCTAACCTTCGGGGCTATCACCTTGATTGTACATCCTTTCTTTACAGGACTTCCCCAAGCGACTGGATAAGAGACCAACTAGAATCTCCTACTCAGTATCAATTGTTCGCCCAGTATTATATCCTCAATTGGGACTTTCGGGCCGACACAGAGAGAACTGCCCGCAAAACAGATGAAGGTGCGGCAGAGACAACTTCGAGTCAGCCGCGAAAAAAGCACCAGAAGAGTAAGGCCCACAAATCGGCCAGAATGAACATTTTGGCAGTTCCCGCTATCGATGAAGGTTCAGCTGCTCCTGTTACATTCGACGCATCAATTCCATCGTCACTTCAAATTACCGTCGCGGACGATATCCCGACTGTAGCCCCTCTTTCGAAGCCAAACCGAGGGTTCGTAGTTCCAGTCAAGGGTCTAGACAACCCTAATATATACAATGAGGGGAAGGACCTAGAGATCGAGCAATTTACGACGCTGGGTTTGCCTACCAAATTGGCCCTTCAGGCACGACGCCTTCTACTAAATCAGGGAATCTCCTCCCCACAACCACTGTAGAGGGGCAGGTCGGCTTGGACGCCGAAACCGTACGTCCCATTTCAGTGCTGGCCATAGATAAGTCGGACAACCCTCTTCCAAACGAAGAAATTGCGGTAAACGAATGTGCCTTTCCCCTTTTCTCTTCTTCTTCCCGTGTTATTTTCTTCGAAGATTTCCTTTCGTGGCCTACCAATGTTAGGAGGTGCCTGATAAGGCAGTATCGTATTTAGATTGGTGCTAAACCCAGTCGTTGTTTTCATGAAACAAGTACTGTTGAGGTCTCGCTTCCCTTTCCCTTATTCCAGTCGTGGAGACTACGGCTCCTCCTCGAACAGAGCATTTGAATTTTTGGCAAGCCCGTTTGCTGAAAGAAAACAAGGTGGTGCCTGCTTTCGAGATTGCCATGCTTGCCACTTCTTTAAAAAAGAGCAGAAAGAAGGGGGTGCTCGCGAAAGTGATGTGGAAGCAGTCCCGTCTAATGCTCCTTTAGTTAATCATGGGGTTTCGCCGTCAGATGCTACTCCGAATGTGAAAGTCGCTGCTCCAATTATTTCTGAGGTCGTAACTTCTGTTGACCTGGCCGTTACTGACGAGAGAGCCCATATTCCCAGTTTGGCCGTCGCAGATGATATCGAACCTGTTCCATCTCTGGATAAGGGCAACTCTGTCTCTTTTCTCTTCCCTTGGTTTTTATTAGCCACTTCGACCACCAGAGCTTTCCGTATTTTGGCTATTTTTCCCCTAACTTGAATACTTTCGGTGAGTTCAATCGGGCACTTAACGTTAGCGGCTCCCTACACTGCTAAGCCGAAATATAAACAAGCATTTTCCTGCTTTCCTTGAACAACGACTACCTTGTCGCTCGTTGGGAACTTGAGTTTCTGATGGAGAGGAGAGGCAGTGGCATTCATTTGGGTCAACCACCCTCTGCCAAGGATTGCATTATAAGGAGAATTTATGTCCACGACAATGAACTCCACCACCTTCTGTAGCGGCCCCAAATGGACCGATACCTCGGCTATAGTAATGGGCCAAACTACTTCTCCACTGAAGCTGAACATAGGTGAATCGATGCTCTTAACCTAAGAGGGTGGGAGGTTAAGCTTCGTAAATATGATGTGACACATTATCTCAGATGAACTCCATGGGTCAATCAACACTCTCTTAACGTCAAAAGTGTTAATGTTAACAATCAATACTAGCGCATCGTTATGTGGAGTATCTACCCCTCTCATGTCTTCTTCGGTGAATTTGATTTCATAACTCGGTTTATCTTGTTTTTCCTTCCTGTAGGCCATGATCGACATTACCTCGGCCCCAAATGCTTTTTCAACGCACTGTGCCCTCTTCACATAGGCTCTCATCACATTCTTAGTAACATAATCTTGGTTGGTATAGCCGTGAATCACGTCTATTATCCCGCCGAAAGTTTTAGGGACCATCTTGTCACCATGCTCATCATCACTACTGTTTTTTGCTTTCTTCTTCTCTACTTTCTCGGCGAATTTGACAAACTCGGCCAAATACCCCTTTGTTACTAGACCCTCTAGAAACTACTTGAGGGTTTTGCACTCTTCTGTCTTATTCCCATGGTCCCTGTGATATGAGCATCTCACTTTCTTGTTTCTTCGTTCTGGATCCCCGAATAGAGGTCTCGGCCATTCAAAGTAAGGTTCGTCCTTGATTTGATGCATGATTCGATGGATTGGCTTGGTGAAAACCATGTGGAACCCCCGATAAACTTCATCGTTGACGTGGGAAAAATCCTCCTTTTATGTTTTTTGGAGTGATTAGAACCCTTATTGCCCCGTCCTTCCTTTATGCCGGCGTTCGTGTTCTTCTTCTAATTACCAACCATCAATTCGTCGTCCTCAACACGGGCGTACTGGCCTATTCTTGAGAGTAGTTCGTCAAAAGTCTAAGGAGGCTTACGAGTCAAGAAATTGTATATGCCATTATCGTCTTTGGGTAAGCCATACCTAAATGTGTTCAGAGCAAAGTGTACGTCACATCCTTCTACTTCTTGGAATACCTCCCAATATCTTGCCGAATACTCCCTCAGAGTTTCATCCCTTCTTTTTCTCATGTTTGCTAAGGCCTCTGGGCCCTTCACCACTCTACTGCTGGTTATGAACCTTGCCATGAACTACTCCGCCAGCTCTGGAAAACTATCGATCTGACCTGTCGGCAACCGGGTAAACCATTTGAGGGTGACTTCGCCTAGGCTCGCAGGAAATATTCGGCACATCACAGTGTTATCTAAAATCCAGTAAGCCATGACCTGTTGATAGTACTTCACATGGTCGGCTGGGTCAGTCTTGTCGTTATATATGTTGAACTTCGATTGAGGCAACTTTTTGGGTGGCTGGGCTTTAGCTATGCACCTTATAAATGGCGAGCCGTTCTGTTCTCCTAGTGATTTTCGCACTAGGTCCCTAGGAGTGTAGGCCAAATATTTCTCGACCACGTTGAATCAATCAATCTTCTCAGATCATTTTCTGCCCATGCATTGGGCCCAGAATCCTTCTCGACTAACTTGTCGAATACACTCTGTCTAGGTTCTGCCACTGGGACTTCTAGAGTGGAAACATGTACACCAAGTGGTTGTTTATCATCTCGACCCTGAACCTGAGTCTGAACGGGTACTAGATTTTTAGTAACAACGTTGTCATTACGCGATTGTCTAACTGTCGATGTCGCTGTGTCTTCCTCCTCCGTATTTCTGGAGGCGAATTACGTCATGTATTTTCTTAGAAGTTCATGCAAGGTTTGATTCTCTAACCTAAGTAGCGCAGCATTATTGACGGCACCCCCGCCAGTGAGATCGGGATCATCATAATTGCTGTCAATCGGCCTCTGATTTGTGGGGACCGACTAATTTTGGGGATCGTTTTGTTGTTGTTGGAAGGGTGGAAATCCGCCATCTCCCCCGGTAGATTGCGCCTGCGAAATTCGTGAGGTGGCCACTCTCATTTGAGGCACGTTGATGGGTACAACTTTTTCTGGTGGATAAAAATCACACTCACCAACTTTTCGAAAGGAAAAAGACTATCTCTATCGTTTCCCACAGACGGCGCCAACTATAGGTGGCTTAAATTTTATAGCCCAACCCACTAAGATAATTTGAGAAACGAGTTAGAGTGAATGGAAAAGGAGGTGAGGTATGACAAGAGAATTTTTTGGGTACGGTAGGTTTCCCCGGCAGCGTTTATGCTGATCCAGTAGTACGTCATCCGTTTGTGTGTGTGGTTACTGTATTGAGCTCTTAAGGCAATATCAATGGTGTTACAAGATTTCTCTCTTTAAAACACATTAAGTAAACTAGCAACTATTCGCCCAAATACTCAGCAACCAACCCTTTTCTCGAGCCTCCCCTCTTCTATTTATATGTATAGAATTAGGGTTACACTTGCTCATTAGGATTGACAGTAAAATGACTAAAGATGGTAAGACTTGGATAATACTCCAGCCTTCATTCCCTTATCCACTACTAACAACTTATGAATTCGTACGTTGGTAGTGGAGCAGTAGAGATTTGTATGATTATGTACAAACCGTACAATTTGGTATGATCCTCTCCACGCATTTCTCACACATTCCACATGTGCACCCTTCCCTGGGGGTCTCGGCCCTGACTGTCCGTCTCGGTGTGCTTGGACACCCTTGCTTCGGCATGTCTTCTTGTTGTTCTTCTTTGTTTGGGCATGGCCCGTTAATTAGGCCTAGGGTATAGGCCTCTGAACAAGTTGGACCGGCCCAGTTTACCTTAACCAAATTTTATGCTCCCTCAATTACATATCTAAAACAAATGAATTTATAAGTAAAACAAAAAAATTATAACAAATATATAATTGGATATATATATATAATTAGAATGTGTAAAAATTAAATTATTTTTAAATAGATGAATTAAGTATTTTGATAATTTGAAGAGGTAAGCACTAATTTATTTTTAAACAGATGCAATTAACATTTTAATTATTAGAACATGTAAAAATGAAATTTGTATATACATAATTAGAGCAATTAAAAAATCGATTATTTTAAAATAGGAGAAATTAAACATAGTAATAATTAAATTTGTATGACTTTTGAAAACGAATTAACGATATATATTATTCCATATATAAAACGATAATAATCAACCCTTACAATTGGTTCCCATATATGTAAATTGCTATTATTAAGCAATCCCATAACATTGCCAAATTCTTGTCTTTTTAAACAACTAGTATAGCTACATGATTTTCCAAATACATATATTTATGGTAGGTAGGTCACAAGAGGGGTGTTCCACTAATTTGCAATTTCTTGTATTCCTCACCATTAATAAAGATATATTTTAGGGTCTAAATTTGCATACATTATGGATATATAATAATAATATAATATAAATTATAGATTGATAAAAAAAATATTGATATATGTAAAACTTTTTTATTTTATGCTCGGTGTAAGTTGAACTTAATTTAATTTATTTAATTCTTACAAGGAATGACCTGTTATTATTGTATGTGTATTCTTTCAAATAGATATTTGGGTGACTTGGTCTAATAATTAAATTACTAAAACGCATGATGATGACTATGTCTTCTTGATTATATATTATACATATAATATTTCTTGGGGAGACTCAAGAGGAAACAATTCTAGCTCATGAGAATGTTCTATTTAATTTAAAGAACATAAAACAACAAATATCATAACAAAAAGTAAAAATGGGCAAGCATATACGAAAATGATAAAGATATAGGATTCTGCTAGTGCAAGGAAAATTATGATTTTTTTTCCAAAGTAATGCATTATATGTAAAATATATATAATATACAAGAAAATGATGCACTAATTAACTAATTGATTTAACAATGGTCATTTTGAGTTTGACAATAGTATTGATGTACATATGTAGAATAGGTCACAGAAGCTTATTTGACTACACTCACAAGTCCACCAAACTCAAAAAGTGACGATGTTAGAATTACGTGAGGTCTTCTTATTTGACCCGAAACGGCCCAAAAAACTCATGTCATTGTCTCTAGGAGTGATGTGTTATGTTTGTTTTAATTACACCAAGTGCACAAATCAATTTATAGTATAGCGTGTAAGCGAGGTCAATCATTCAAAGACTCAAACAGTATATTTTATAATTATCTTATTAATTTTTCACTAAATTCCTAATCTAGCTAAAAAAGTTTATGAAAATCAAAAAAATAAAATAAAACAATGTAAAGCAAAGCAAGTAAACTAAAGTAATGGAACTAAATTAAATAATACTAAGCAAGAGAACAAAATTAATGAATTTAATTGACTAGGGTTTTGGAGTCATAAATTTAATATCATCTTCCTAAGTATTCATGGGTGTCAAGTCTACTTTTGTCTCGCAATAATTTGGTCTCTCGACTCTATTTTTTGCGGAAGATCAAATCAATCAAGTTTAATTAATTTACAAAATTTAATTATAATTTTTTCACAACCAAACTTATGTATAAAGTCAAAACACTCACTATATCCGTAAAACACACCCTATATCCGTTCTTAACGAATCATAAGGTGAATCTAACAAAAAAATAATGAGAATCCAACTTATTTTTATCAATTAAAATAAGCATCCAATAGGTGAAAATTGTATTTAACATTAAAGCATTAAATTAATAGAGTTAATTCGCATGAACACGTACAACGGAATCAATTAAATATATTCATCATAACTCTATCACAAATTTACGCTAGCATTAATAAAATTAAATAACAAGAAAATAATAAAGTTAAACCAAATTTACTTAACATGAAATTAATTGAATAAATACAATGTCTTCATTAAAAGCAAAAAGAAATAAAACAAAACAAAAAAAAATTGGAAAGAAGAAGATCCCCATGGCTCCAATTTATAATGTGGTAGCATTCTCCTTTGATTAGTAATCTAGGTTAGCAATTAATGGGCTAAACTAAATAGCTTCTTTTTAATTGAATGGGCTTTGATGGACCTTGTTCTTTCACACATGGGCTTACATTTCGAATATCCAAGAATGGACTTGAAATATTTAATTGGGCATGTGAGCTGCTGAGCTTGTTTAATTTAAATAGTAAATATATGAATGGGCCAATAATTGAATATAATGAATTTTTTACATTTTTTAATTATTGTATTTTGCATCGCAATTTCGGACTCCAAGATAACTGAATTTGGAAAAGTGTTGTACTAAAAAGTTGTAACTCTCAAGATTCTCTTCATGTTAGGCTCAAGAATTGTATGGTTTGGAGTTCCGAGTAAAAAGTGATGCATCCAGAAGTATTGAGCACTTTAGGTGTCTTAACCAACTTTAATTTCTCTATTTTTCTCAATCTTCTCCAATTTATTTCTAACACCTAAGAAAACATTAAAAATAGAAATATTAGTAATAATATATGCTCTTTAAAATATAAATTATCATAATAAATTATACCAATTTCTTGGCATATCATGAACTATTTTTTAGCTAAATTTCTTTGTTTAGGCCTTCGAATCCACGAATTTACTATTTATTGCAAGTTTATATTTGGTATTAAGTTGGATTAGGAATCTCAGATTTGACTTCCATCAAATTCAGTGCGATTCTCATCATCAACACTATAACCCATGATCTTTGGGATTTTTTTTATTTTTGGCAGTTATCTGCAATTCTCCATTATAAGAGAATTTCTTTGTAATCGTTAATGGCAGACTATTTTTGAATAAAATTGTGAGCGCTTTCTTCTTTGTATCAAGTGTTTATTCCTTACTTAGTCAAGGTTTACCTATGGATGATTTTGTTTATATCCGCAATTGCCTATGGGCAATTGTCCATCTGAATTTATCTAATATATTTATATTTAAGGAGCTTTTAAATGCACCCACAAAAGCAATCTTCTCACCCCACTTGAAATTTACCCCACCAAAAATTTTAAATTCCTTTCTTCTCACGCCATTTATCTTGCAAAAGCCAAACAACTCCTTAGCATGTTTTTTAACATCTCTCCAAGCTTTCAACGTTAGCCCTGCCACCATTGAAGCAAGCTCCGGCAATTTATTCTCTATCTCACTGCATCCTCTTTCTAAATTAGCAAAAGGTCCATGGAACAATCAAACCCTTTTTCTCTTTTTATGAATGTCGCCACTTCCTTCTGCCATATTTCAACCCTCAAAGGATTTGTTATCATAGATATTGCTTCCATTCTTACTGTCTTATTGTACTCTGTTTTTGTTTCTCTCTTCTTTTTTCGTCAATGATATTTTGGAATTTACAAACCTTAAATCCTAGAAAAAAAGACTTCTAATCGTAAATTTGCAATGTGCCCTAACCAAACAACCACCATTAAACGATTTGTTTCGGCTGTCTTTTTTACTGCAAAACATTGTTGGTGTAGAGTTGCAGATGAGTTCAAGGACTGTGGATAACTTAATATATATATATATATATAATAATTGCATTTATGGGTATGAATTTGCACTGCTAAAAGCCAATACAATTAATCGTAAGAGGGAAGATGATATGCTCGTGGGGGAGAAAAAAAGGGTGAAAAGAGTAAAATGGTTAGGGTTTGTTTGGTAGATAAATAAAGGGATTTTAGATTGAACTTAAAAAATTAAGTGGGGTGAAATGCATGTTTATGTGGGTGCAAATAAAATTACCCTTATATTTACTTATTTAAACTTTTGCCCACCTTACTTTAGGTAAAAAATCTACATTGGCCCACCTTAATATATATTATCATCAATTTATTATTATATACAATGCATCTTTAGCATTTTTTAAAAATTAATATATCAATTTCAAATGCACACAACATACATATAGAGTCGGACTTGGCTCCTCTTCATTACCTTTTAGTCCAATTTCATCCAAGGAGGTCTAGTTTGAGGACTAAACAAATTATTATTTTTATGAAACTTGGTAAAGATGATCTCTATAATAAGTATATCATTTTCACAAAATTTCATCTGAAGATCAATTTATAAATGGGTGAAATGATGATCAAAAATTTGAATGGTCGAAAATGAACAAATGCATCAAATTTTTATCACGACCACTTCCGGTTTGAATTTCTTGATGAAATTTTGTGGACATGATCTACTCACTATGGAGATCATCCTTACCAAGTTTCATGAAAAAAAAATCATTCGTTTAGCCATCGAATTAGACTCCATTGGATAGAATTTGATCGAAGAGATAATGGAGAGGAGCCAAGTCCATATAGAGTCTATCTCCGGATAAATCATACATACAATGACCATGATTTCAGCGGCAATTTTCATTGCCAATATTTGTAAATACATTTAAAATAAAAACAAGTCAATCACATGAATTCTAGTCTACGTACTCCTCATCATTAGCAGTCGCATCCTGGTACTACTGATACTCTACCACAAGATCATTCATATTACTTTCGGCCTTAGTAAACTCCATCCATCTTGTCCTTTCCCTAACCTATGTACCAATCCAAGAAAGCCTTACTCCTAAACATGGCCGTGAACTACTCAATCACCCGCCTAAACATTTCTTAGAACGAGGTTGAGTTCCTAACAAAAGTATACTCCATTTTTAACGCTTTTGGTTGTATATCACAAACGGTTGGTTTAATGTTATTCGGTATCCACTCCACCAAGTATAAGGAATTCTTTTTTTGGACATTGATCATTTGTTCGTCAACTTCTTTATTGTTCATTTTGCCTCAGAACATTATCGATGCTGATAAGTATCCGCCATGGCGAGGGTCTGCGGCACACATCATATTCTTCTTATCCTACATTTGTTGGGTGAGTTTAGGGATGGAAAGGGATCTATATTGTTGGGAGCCTCGAGAGGTTAAGGGTGCGAACCCATCCATGAAAAAGTAGAGCCGGGGGAAGGGGATTAGGTTAACCGTGAGTTTTCGAAGGTTAAAATTTAGTTGACCGGGGAACTGGAGACATTGTAGCGGAGATCAAGTGGTTGAGGTCGCCAACTGAAAATATGTGGAAGAAAAGAGAAATGTTAGTTATGTTAAAAAGATTAGAATGAGCTGACTCGGCAAAAACAACGCAAGTTATTACACCCAAGTGCAGGTAGTCGGTCAAGTAATAAAAACTCGATAAGTCCGAGGTTGATCCACGAGGAGGAGGGTAGTTATTTGACTTAGGAAAATTTCTTTCAAGAGGAAGAAGAGAAAAATAAAGAAAAGATGAAATATGGAAGGAATGGAATGAGAATGAGAATTAATAAGTAAACTAACTAAAGGCAATATAACTAAATAAAACATGCAAATGAAACTAAACCTAAAAATAGTGAAACATTACTCTGCTAAAGGAAACAAAATTAACATAACAAGAACATAGAATAAAGCTAAATAAAATAAATAATAAAAATAGCATGCTAAATTAATTAAACGCATGAAAAACTTTAATTAAAATTAAGAATAAAAAGCGCTAGGGGTATCCATAAGTTTCGGGCAACAAAACGGGCAATTCGGTGGACCAAGAATCCTTTTCTAATTAATTTTCCTTTTAAAATCAGCCTACTTTTCACAAACTAATTGATCTCATAAACTCATATTTTTCGCAATAATTCATGCGTGACATGAGCTATACGTACCAATACTAATTATGGAATCAATTTGTATTACTTAATTTTACCGAAAATACTTGTTTATTAAAGTGAAATAGTGCTTGACACTACAAAACCTTTTATTAAAAGTGAGTTTAGAAATATTAAGTAATAGCCACAATTTAATTCAAAAAGGTTAAAACATGATTAAAATCAAATTTAAACTAAAACTGGCGGTGGAAACACAAAATTAGCAATTTCGGTATCAAAAAGTAAGGATTAAAAATACTACCGAAAATAGCGCACTTAAGTTTGAAATCTAAAAAGATACATAACCAATTAATTTAGAGAGTAAAGACCGCTCTCTAAGTCAACAATTTAGGGTTTAGCGCAAAAATAATGATTTAAACTAGTTTGGTTCTTTTGTCGAAAAGATTTTATTAAATTTATTATAAAAATATGCGATTAGCTGTGAGAATCCGCAAATGCGATCCCCGGGTCTCGTCCCCGTTGTTGGATGTCTGAAACGTCGGAACGGATTTCGTCGTTCCTTTTGCTGGAGGATAATTCATATCAGGTGTCCCTCTATCCTATTTCTAGATGGAAAAGGGTTCGTTCAGAGCCGCCAGTACGTTTTACGAGAAAACGAACAAAATGGTCATGTAAGAGGAAAGGCTACAGTAAGCCTTTCTTTACATGTTTGTCTACGAAACCAGGATTCTATAGGGTTCGGGAACTATATTACGGTTTGGGAAGGTGTTAAGCACCCATTCTGCCCTTTCGGTCTTTAGTGGTCTTATGTATTTATTTTATGTTGAAAAACTTGGATGCTTTTACTGACAGTCTATTACTTTTTGAATGAAAACCCTTAATTTCTGGGAGAAGCGGGAAAAGGGATAAAAACCTTTGTGTTCCCAGATCCGATGTTTTTATTATTTGAAAGATGTAAATACAAGTGACAAAACCTTTTATTTTTGAAAGAGTGTCCCGTATTATTTCCTCAGATGATGACGGTTTTCTCGTGTTGTGATTACTTTTGTAAAAGTTCGGACTTTGTATCGGGACTAATTTGATATGGATCTAGAACTCTTTGAGGAGAGCTTTGTCAAACACGTCGCAATCTATAGAGAAGACAGGACATGTTGATTTTGATTCCTAGATAAGTCTTATCAGTCCGGGTTTAAAAACAGAATTTTATCCAGATAATAATGTACTTATTCTTCTGATTTTGGAAATGGTTTTATCAGGGTCTTTTGTTTTGCAAACAGTAAACTATTTGTAACTTGGCAATAAGTTTATTCAAATAAAATGTGGACAAAATAACAGAAATAAAACAATTATACAGATATCTAATGTTTAAATACTAGAAGAGACTTTCTTTACCTTCCCGACGAGAATAATAAGAAAGAAAATATAATACGGCAGAGAGATCTCCGGCAATAATAATCTTCTCCTTCTTTAGATATTTCTGAGAATTCGATTCTAGAGACGGGACACGACGAGTATCGAGAATAGATCCGATAATTCTTCAGAAATAAGACGATAATCGAGAATGCTTGATGAAAGACTAGAAAATCAGATCATAAAACCAATAATTCTTCCATCCTATCTTGCTGTCTTTGCTCCTCACTTCCTCCTTTTTTTCCTCTTCTTCATCCTTGGGAGCTGCTGCCTATTTATAGTGCTGGAAAGAGGTATGTCGCGCGACATGTTCCCCAAACTAGGCATATGTCGCGCAACAATGTTGGTATATCGCGCGACATTCTACTTTAATGATGTTTCCCGACAGACTGATGTGTCAGAAAATGTCTGGTCTGGTGTGGCGTGGTGATTGTCACGCAACATGTCCCTGTAAAGGGAATATGTCGTGCGACATATTTGTCTGTCGTGCGACATTTCTCCTTAAAAATATGTTTGTTTGGCCAACAAACCCCTTCGGGGTAGTTCTGGGTGTTCGGGTGAGTTTCAGACTCTAAAAACAATACTTTTCGAAGGTCGTTAAGGTTCTTGCGGGGGTCACGGATCGGGGTGTCTACAGACCCTCTCGACTCAAGTTTCTTGCTTGCAAGGAATTGAGGCGACTGGAAGAGACTATGATCCATGGCTCCCACAAGAACTCTAAGGAAGTATGCGTATGAAAAAAGTGTTCATGAATGCCTTCGGAGAGGGCTTGTGTTTGGTTTTGCCTCCGGAGAGGGCTTTTGTTACCTCATTGCCTCTTTCGAGGGCTTTTATTTGCTCCACTAGCCTCAGATGGGAGGACTACCATTGCTCCACTCGCCTCAGATGAGAGGACTACCATTGCGCCTCAGATGGGAGGACTACCATTGCTACACTGTGCCTCTCTGGGAGGGCTTTTGATCTTCTCGCCTCAGGTGGGAGGACTACCATTGCGTCTCAGATGGGAGGACTACCATTGCTATATTGTGCCTCTCTGGGAGGGATTTTGATATTCTCGCCTCAGGTGGGAGGACTACCATTGCGCGTCAGATGGGAGGACTACCATTGCTACACTGTGCCTCTCTGGGAGGGCTTTTGATCTTCTCGCCTCAGGTGGGAGGACTACCATTGCGCCTCAGATGGGAGGACTACCATTGCTACACTGTGCCTCTCTGGGAGGGCTTTTGATCTTCTCGCCTCAGGTGGGAGGACTACCATTGCGCCTCAGATGGGAGGACTACCATTGCTACACCGTGCCTCTCTGGGAGGGCTTTTGATCTGAAAAAAGAAAGAAAGAAAATTGCCTCTATGAGGGCTTTTTTGTGAGTATTTTTGACTCTGGCGAGGGCTTTGTGTGAATGGATTGCCTCGAGGAGGGCTTGTGCCTTTAAAAAGGGCTTGTGAGTGATGTTTTGCCTGTAGAAAGGGCTTATGTGAATGGATTGCCTCGAGGAGGGCTTATGCTTGTATTCTGGTGAATTTTGTTGTCTCTCTTTTTGACAGATAGAATGAGAGAGAGGCATTTTATGAGAGTGAAAAGAGCTCCTCGGGGTTTAATCTTTGCCCGGATGTCTATTTTCCCATATCTTTCTAAAGTAAACTAAAGTTTTACTCTCATATTTTCCTTGACTGAAAATACTTCTCTCGGGAAGCAGTTTTCGAATTTCTTTTGCTCTTTACTGAGTGATGACTCGAGGTTTTTCCAAACCATCTCTTTTGTATCGTGCTGAAAAGAAAATTTGTTTGAAAGTTCAATCTCTAATTTATGTTCTCTTCTTAATTTTCTCTTTTGGTGGGCCCACATCGTATTCTGTTTTTCAATGCCCTTATTTCTCCCTCTCTTGGGAAAGACTTTTCATGGTCTTTTCTATTTTTGACCAGGAGTCTTTTATCCCTTTGTTGTGATCAAGAGCCTTACTCACCCAAAACGAAGCCCTGAGCCGGTTTTGGCCTAGTTGTCACTTTTGGTGTGGCTCTCCCTGTCACTCTGCCTTTCTGTTTCTCTTGCTTGCTTTGGGCACTCATGCTGGTCATTTCTCTTTTCTACTCTTTCAATTTTTTCCTATTCCCGTCTTAACTTGATATTTTGCTTTTTCTCATTGATGGTCTCGGTCCTTCTTGGGAGATCAGAGACTACTCTAACCGTTGTATTTTGTTCTTGCATTTTTCGGAGAGATGATTTGGAAGTCTTTCCTCAATTTTTGATCCTGGGTGTGCGGTTTTTAGCAAGTCTTTTCGAAAACTGTTTCTCTGAAGCATTCCTGCATGAGAAAATAATGAGACAAAGGTCAAAAAAAATCATGAGAGAGGACCAAGTGTCGCGCGACAGCTCGGTGGAGAACTCTTTGTCGCGCGACAATGACCTTGTTTGTCGCGCGACATACTGTTCCATTATATAAGCCCCTTGCTGAGCTCATTCCACCTCATTCTCTCCTTTCTCTTTCTCTCTCTAGCTTTCTTTCTTTCTCTCTCTAGCGACGAAGCCCTGTCGCTTTTCTGACTTTTCCGACTTTTCTTATATTCTACTCACATTCATATGGATCTCGGACAGCCGGATTGACTCGAGGGTGACCAGGAGGAGGTTACCTTTACCGATGCTCAGGGCGTTCTCCAGTGCAGCCCTCACCACGACGACTGGGAGGACCTGGATTGGTACGGTGAGGATGGGGTGGACCGCAGTCGGGCGGTTGTCTATCGAGACGTTACCCTAGCTGCTCCGGTCCCGGATGTTCCGTGACTCTTGATGGAGCCTGTTTCCCACGAGATCCGTCGTCGATCTCTGGTATGCTTTCCTGAAATTCTTTTCTTCGTTTGATTTCTTCTGTTGTTTCCTGCATGTATTTCTAAATAATGTTAGTAAGCATGTCTGCCTAGAAACAATGTCCGATTTAGTGAATACATACTTTTACCTGTGATACCTCTTAGTTTTCGAAAATTTACATAATGTACCCTCCTAACTCTATATCTCTCATAATTACACCAAAGTACCCTTAGGTTTGGAAAATTACATAATTTACCCTTCCAACCCTATAACTCTCATAATTACACCAAAGTACCCTCAGGTTTGGAAAATTACATAATTTACCCTTATAACTCTCATAATTACACAAAAGTACCCTCAGGTTTTGGAAAATTACATAATTTACCCTTCTAACCCTATAACTCTCATAATTACACCAAAGTACCCTCAGTTTTGGAAAATTACATAATTTACCCTTATAACTCTATAACTCTCATAATTACACAAAGTACCCTTAGGTTTGGAAAATTACATAATTTACCCTTATAACTCTATAACTCTCACAATTACACCAAAGTACCCTTAGGTTTGGAAAATTACATAATTTACCCTTATAACCCTTTAACTCTCATAATTACACCAAAGTACCCTCAGGTTTTGAAAATTACATAATTTACCCTTATAACTCTATAACTCTCATAATTACACCAAAGTACCCTCAGGTTTGGAAAATTACATAATTTACCCTTATAACTCTATAACTCTCATAATTACACCAAAGTACCCTCAAGTTTGGAAAATTACATAATTTACCCTTATAACTCTATAACTCTCATAATTACACCAAAGTACCCTCAGGTTTGGAAAATTACATAATTTACCCTTATAACTCTATAACTCTCATAATTACACCAAGGTACCCTCAAAACTCTATATCTCTCATAATTACACCAAAGTACCCTCAGGTTTGAAAAATTACATAATTTAACTCTATAACTCTCATAATTACACCAAAGTACCCTCAGGTTTTGGAAAATTACATAATTTACCCTTCTAACCCTATAACTCTCATAATTACACCAAAATACCCTCAGGTTTGGAAAATTACATAATTTACCCTTCTAACCCTATAACTTTCATAATTACACCAAAGTACCCTCAGGTTTACTTATATCTATATATCTGCTTTATTTACAGTGGGTCGACCAAGGTTGGAGTTCTCCCAACGCTATTTCCTTAGAGTGGCGACAGGCCTCGGCCCCTGTCCTGGAGTTGCTCCTTGTGACTCCATTTGGTTCTCTTTTTGACGCCCTTCCAGAGAGAGTATCTAGGGCGGTAGTTCTGGTGTCGGCGCTGGCCTCCCATTGGTGGGATACTACTCATACCTTCCATTGGAGCTGGGGTGAGATGACGATGACCCCCCTCGATCTTTTTGCTCTGACCGGGATTCCCTCAGGGGGGTCCCTATCTAGATTGATGTCCCTTTACATCTGACGGCAGAGGGCATCGTGGTCGCACTTGGGTGGTTTCCCGAGCGACGGAGTTCGGGCGATACGATCCCCCAGGCGGTTCTGGTTATGCGTCTGGCCACAGAGAGAGCTCGTTTGGTTGCTTCAGAAGCTCTGATGACCCGTCAAGAGGCGCGTCAGTATGCCTGTGTCCTCTTTTTACTGACTCTCCATGATTTGTTCAAGGCCAGAGGGGGGGATACGGCTCATCTCTGGTGGTTGCCTTATCTCCGAGATTTTAGTATTATGTTTGATTACGACTGGGGCGGCTTCATTCTTGCAGTCCTATATGATGCTATGGACCAGGTCTCTCGCCATTTAGCCCTGAACCTCAAGGGCTTTTCTTTGCTGTGGGAGGTATACAATTTTCCCCTTATCTGTGCTTTTGGTCTCTTTTGTGTTTTATCTGCTGCTTATTGCTAATGTTCTCTATGTCCTTTTTCAGAGTTGGTTCGTGGCGTATACCCGTCTGGGGCGCGCCCAGGTGGATTTCCTCGTTGAGAACGAGGATCAATTTCCTTTTCTCCGCCGATTCATTGCGGGGAACTACAGGGCTCCCTACATATATCGGACTCGGGAGACCGGAGCTGCTGCCGTCCATGACCTGCTAGAGGAGCAGGTAAATATCTTAGTATTCTTGTTTCAATAAATAGTAGGAAAAAAAATGTAAATTATTGAAATAAAATCTTGTTCTCTTTTCAGATTAAGTGGGCCCCTTGGGGAGATCTGGGTCTCCATTTTGGATATGATCATGCTCTGACCACCTCGAGGACCAGGCGGCTTATCAGGGACGAGTACGGCCTTCACTTTTATTTGGGCGAGAGGGTTATTCGCCAGCATACACCAGCCCAGTGGCCTCGAGTTCCTTTATTCTCGCCAGTTCTGATGAGGCAGACGGGCGAGATCGACCCGGTGATGGTGCAGGCTCTTGTCGACCCGGAGATTATGATGTCTTCGCTGCCCGCTACTTGATGAGGGAGCGGAAGGGGACTCAAGGATGGGTTTTCTATGAGAGATACCGGGCATTGGGAGGCGATCCCAATTATATACGAGGACAGACTCACTTGTCCCGGACAGTTCCCGGTCAGCTGCCGCCTATCCCTGATCAGAGGGATAACATTTTGGACTCTGATGACGATGACCCCGAGGGGGAGAGGGATGTCCCTACTGCTGTGAGGGAGGTGATGATAGGCCAGAGGGTGGTGATTACAGGCCCGAGGGCAGTGAGGGAGATGGGACAGCGGGGGTTCCAGAGAAGCCATCTCAGACTACACCCAGAGAGGAGCAGCATGCTGAGAGAGGGGGAGATGATTTTTTTGAGCAGTCCTAGGAGCCTGCGGACTTTGGGGTCGACTATGAGCAGTTTGGGTGGACCCCTCCTGCTGCCGCTACTTCTAGTGGGGTCCCGCCTCTAAGAGCGAAGGCCGTTGTGGACCCTCCAGGTGTTCGCACTTATGCCACGCTGACTCCTCTTTCGTCAGCTGCCATGGACCCTCCGGCCAGATCTATGGGTCTTAGTGGTTCATCTTCTCGTCCTCCTTTGTTCCCGATTCATGAGGAGGGTGGGTCTACTTCTGCTGCTATGCCGGTGGGTTCGTCCGTTCATCCGATAGATCTGCCGACACTTCCTCGGGACATCTCTTATGTTGGTGCCGGTCTATGTCGATATACGGTGCCCGAGTATCCTCTTCCTGAGGATACGTTCGACTACTTAGGTGGTCATCCTGATGATGAGGTATGTGCTTTTTCTTCCCTCAATATCCCTTCATATATATGTTTATTTATTTTAACGATGCTGATTCTGCTTTCTTTCCTTTTTAGCGGGTGAGCGTGCGTGTAGCGGATCTGAGAGGTTGGCATTCCCAGTATCTTTACAG
The DNA here is from genome assembly GCA_021464415.1 of Lonicera japonica. Taxonomy (NCBI): domain Eukaryota; kingdom Viridiplantae; phylum Streptophyta; class Magnoliopsida; order Dipsacales; family Caprifoliaceae; genus Lonicera; species Lonicera japonica. The sequence goes on from JAKCWG010000679.1 coordinate 96,119, forward strand.
TTGGAACCTGCTCCAGTACGTTGGCCGAGACCCCACGGCATACATGTGTGACTATCAGAGGGCGATCGATGTTTTCTTGCGGGCAGATGACCCTCTATCTTCCTCTCGTGCTCGGACGGAGTCTCGGAGGAGCAGTAGCCGGACCTCCAGGCAATCTCGGTCTTCGGTGATTTGCCCCACGGCACCGGTCCAGTCGACGGGGCCTTCTCAGGTAGCAGCTCCCTCTACTTAGGGCGTCCCAGTGGTCGATCCAACTCCTGAGGAGGGATCGGGTGATAGTGGGAGCGTGTCGAAGCGCGCTCGGCTAGATTAGTTTTTTTTCTTCCTGCATTTAGTTAGTTCTGACAAATATGTAGTTTTTATTTTATTTTATAGATTTTTAGACAGAGATTTGAAAAAACTGTTCTCTTATTAGCTTTATGAAAAATCTTTATTTGTGTCCGATGATATGCATTTATTGATGAATGTTTTTAATAATTACATGGATCGATAATTTAGGAATCGTACCTTTGTTATGGGATGATACTTAGGGTTCCTGCAAAAGAACAGAGTGAGCACAATGCATGCAGAAGTGACTCTTTTGGCAAGAATGACTCTTATGTGTGAGATAAGCAAAACTGGGGTGACACCAAAGGGGATTGTCGCGCGACAATCCCTCCTGGATATGGGTTTGTCGCGCGACAAACAGGTACATGATTCTTTTTTTTGCTATAAATACACCCATCTTCCTTCCTTCATCCTCACACCTTTTCTAAAATGTCTTCTTATCTCACAAATTCTGAATTCTCTTATGTTGAAACCCGAGATGCTCTGATATCTTCTGAGAATGGTTTGAACTTCGGTGCTTTCAGCCCTTTAGCGGGCTGGTGCCATCGCCCTGTAAATTTTTCCTTTATGTTAGGTGCTTTGTATTTTTGGAGTCCTGCGGATCATCTTTTCCGTTTCGGGCTAGATGAGCTCTGCCCGACTTATGAAGAGTTCTCCTGGCTATTGCGTTCTGATGTTAGTCTTTCGATAGATGTTCCCATAGAAGAAATTAGTCCTCGAGATATGTTGATTGCTCTATTAGTTATTCCCCCAACGGCCTGTGGTGGCTTTATTATTGACGGTCTTCTTGACCTCCATAAAATGGCGAGGTTCTTTCATCGCTATGAAAAGAGAGCTTCTTTTAGTGTGGGGCATACTGCGGCGGCCTTGATCTGTCTTGTTTCTGATATGTTACTGGTGACGGGCTCTTCCCGTGTCGATCCGACTATTCTGAGTTTGATTTATCATGCTAGGAATGGAGAGTCCATAGTGCTTATCGTTCTTGCAGAGACCCTGAACGGCTTAGATGATCTTAAAAGGGGAGTTTCACCCTTCTTCAGGGGAAGTCCGCGCTTGCTATATATGTGGCTATTGGAGCGTTTCCGATCAGTGGGTTTCAATGGGGTTCGGCTTGATAACCCGACGCACTTCTTCCGTCGTCCCCTCTTTGGTGCCTTGACCATGTCTTCCTCTGATTGGACGGTATGGTTTTTGGAGAATTTCTGGGCTATTCGGTGGAACATTCCTTGGTGGAAACTGAGGACGATGGTGCTTAGTACCGGGAGAAAGAATTACGTTCGGCTTCGTGGGCTCTGGTTTACCTTTTTTATCTCCCAGGACGTCTTCTTCGACGGTTCAACATTCCTCAAGACATTCCCATTGGCCTGAAGAACTTTTCTTCCGAGTCTAAATTTCTGACCCAGCATGTTTTTTCATCGGTGGAGAGAATGTGGCGTGCTCGACTGACTCGTCCGTTCAACTATGCCTGCTTTGGTATTACTCGGCCCCTCCGAGTTAACATCATCCGTTCTCGTTGGGGGTCTCTAGAAGAGGAGCTGGTTGATGACCCCTTTCAAATGGAGTGGTTCCGGTTCATGAATTCTGAGCCCACAGAGGAAAGCATTGTTCTTGCGTACCAGATCCTGGATAAGGCTCGAATCGACTTGGCTACTGAGGACCCTGCTTGGCCAACCCCTAGGGATTAGGTTTTTCTGTATGATGTATCCCCTTTGTAACTTTCGATGTTCTGAACCACCTTAATAATAAATAAGGGACCTTTTTATGAGAAATAAATTTCCTTGCAAGGTTTTAAACCGGGCCTGAAGTCACTTCTCAGGTTGCCTACGTTCCCCTTTTGATTTTTCAAAGATACAAGTTTGATTTGGGGCTCAGGTTGATGTCGTTCTCATTGATACCCCGAGTCTTTACTTTCTGGTTAAATGCTCGAGCGATTCTCTTTTGATACCCTTGGTGGTGATATGCGGCTTACAATCTCTTCTCATCTAACAATGCCAGTTCGTTATAGCGTGCCTGGACCCATTCCAGCTCATTAACTTGATTCTCCAACATTATTCTGAGGGAGGGAACCTCTAATTCAACAGGGAGGACTTATTCCATCCCGTATGTAAGTGAAAATGAGGTTGCCCAGGTAGAGACCCTCTCAGTGGTGCGGTATCTCCACAATGCATATGGTAGTTTTTCTGGCCAGTCTCGACAGGTGTCGGTCATCTTGCTCAGGATATTCTTCAGATTCTTGTTGGCGGCCTCAACTGCCCCATTGGTTTGCGGTCTGTATGGCGAAGATATGTGTCGGGTAATACAGTATTCCTCCATGACTGTATTAGCCTCTCCTTCGAAATGGGTACCGTTGTCTGAGATGATCTCGTGCAGGACCCCATACCGACAGATGATATTCAGTCTGATGAATCGGGCCACTTTCCTGGCGTCAATGGTTTGGAAAGACTCAGCTTCTACCCATTTGGTGAAGTAGTCGATGGCCACTAGTATGAATTCATGGCCGTTACTGGCTTTGGGCAAAATTTTCCCAATAATGTCGATTTCCCAGGTTGCGAAAGGCCAGGGAGTAGTCATGTTGTACAACTCTTTCGGAGGAAGCTTCTGGGATTTAGCGTAGATTTGGCACTTGTGGCAACGGCGTACGTGGTTAACGCAGTCGTTCTGTATGGTAGACTAATAATAACCTTGTTTGATGATTTTGCGGGCAAGTGTATGGCCGCTCATATGAGGTCCACAATCGCCCCCATGTATCTGATCCATCATTTTGACAGACTCTTCTTCAGTGAGACATTGGAGATGGGTCCCGTCGTAGGTCCTCTTATATAGTCTTTCGGCACAAAAGATGAACCTCGATGCTAATATCTTGAGTGTGACCCGTGTTCTCTTGTCTGTTTGCTCGTGATACTGATGGTTTTTCAGTAGGTTCCAGATGTCGTAAAACCAAGCGGTTAAGTTCCCGTTTTCTTCATTCTCTACCTCAAGGGCCATACAGTGTGCTGGTCCTGATCTCCTTTGTACAGTGAGAGTTATTTCTTCCATCCCCTCCAGGATATCGATCATAGATGCCAGGGTTGCTAGTGCGTCAGCAAAACTGTTTTGCGACCTGGGGAGATAGTAAAACTCTGAATGCTCAAACCTTCCTGCGACATCTTCTAGTCGGGCCAGGTATGGTACTAACTTCTCATCTCTGATCTTCCATTCCTTCAGAACTTGGTGGACCACTAATGCTGAGTCTCCGTACACTTGTATTCTCCGTATACCTCTTTTGAGTAGAATCTCTAATCCAATTATACAGGCTTCATACTCAGCCATATTTTTGGTGCAGAAAAAGTCCAGACGATATGATATCGGGGAGTGAGTTTGGTCCGGAGAGACTAACAGGATGCCTATCCCGTTTCTGTTTCTATTGGCGGCCCCATCGAAGTATAATTTCCAGTCTTCATCGATCTCAACATTCATGATAGTTTCGTCTGGGAATTCGGCTTCTTCTAGCATGTCCCCCAATATTGGATTGTGGGCCGAATAATCAGCTATGATCTTGCCTTTGACTGCCTTTTGGGTCATGTAGGTGATGTCGAATTCGGAGAGCAAGAATAACCATTTTTTCATACGGTTTGAGAGAGCTGGTTTATCGAAAAGGTATTTCAACAGATCAATACATGATGCCAGGATGATGAGGAAGACCAGCATGTAGTGCTGTAATTTCTGTGTTGCCCAGACGAGAGCGGTGCATGACTTTTCCAATGGCGTGTAGTTTATCTCAAATGGGGATAATTTCTTGCGATGTAGTAAATGGCCTATTCTTTCTGTGTATCGGTCAGATGTTGGGCTAGCATGGCTCCTGCAGCCGAATCAATGACGGTCAGGTATAGAATTAATGGCAATACGGTATGTGGTGGGGCTAACACGGGAGGTTTCGATAGGTAGTCTTTTATTTTATCAAAAGCCTCCTGGCACTGGTCGTCCCATTCTCTTGGTGAAGACTTCCTCAGGAGTTTGAAGATGGGCTCGCAAGTCTGAGTAAGCTGAGAGATGAACCTACTGATGTACTGTAAATTACCCAAAAATCCCCTGACTTCTTTCTTGGTACGAGACTCGGGCATGTCTCGGATAGCTCGAACTTTGGCAGGGTCTACCTCGATTCCCTTTTTACTGATAACATAGCCCAGGAGCTTTCCTTTAGTTATCCCGAACACACATTTCTGCGGATTGAGTCTCATCTGGTACTGGCGGAGGCGATCAAAAAAGGCTCTCAAGGCTGGTATATGGCCTTCTCTTTCTTTCGACTTGATTATCATGTCATCCACATATACTTCTACTTCTTTGTGAATCATGTCGTGGAAGATAGCGGTAGCTGCCCTCTGATATGTTGCCCCGGCATTTTTCAGCCCGAATGGCATAACGGTGTAGCAGTATGTCCCCCATGGTGTAATGAATGATGTTTTCTCTTGGTGATCTGAGTGCATCTTGATCTGATTATATCCGGCGAAACTATCTACGAATGACTTTAGGGCATGGTTGGCGGTATTATCCACTATCAAATCAATGTTAGGTAATGGGAAATCGTCTTTCGGGCAGGCTTTATTGAGATCTCGGTAATCTACACACATGCGGACCTTCCCATTTGCCTTTGGAATGGGCACAATATTGGCTAACCATGAGGGGTACTCGATCACCCGTAAAAACCTTACACTCAGCTGTTTCATCACTTCTTCTTTCACTTTCAGGGACCATTCTGGCGTAAGCTTTCTCAATTTTTGCTTGACGGGCCTGAATTCCGGCTTGGTGTGTATCTCGTGCATGACTATCTGGCTGTTCAAACCTGGCATATCTGCATAGGACCAGGCAAAGACATCCACGTACTCATTCAGAGTTTATATGAATTCTTTTCTTTCTGTCTCACTTAGACTTGCCCCAATACGGACCTCTTTCCTTTCCTCTTCCGCCCCGAGGTTAATTACAAGAGTATCTCCTTCATCGCTCTGTATACGTTGCTCGTCCCGTTCAGGGTGTTCGTTTAGTCTTTCCAACTTTATATAAGCAATTACAGAATTAACACCAACAGGATAACGCAAAATAGAGTCTTCTTCGTTAATAACAGTGCTTACGGGTATAAGTTTAAAAAAGTGAATCTAGGAGTGACTCCTCCCTACCCTTTCCCTCACTCTTATATCTCACCCTTACAATTTCACTATTTCCCCCCTTTCCTTGGTAGTTTGGATCAGCGTGTATCAGGTGTACAGGGTCGTCTCTTGGCTCATCACCCCCTAGAGCCATGATGTCAAAGAGATCTCCAATCAGTTCTTCCTCTTCCTTGCCTTCACTTTCTTCTCTCAGTCCGATCATTAACTTGGTAGAGAAGTTGTGTATAACATTTTCCTTGAGATAAAGGTCCTCTTCATAGAAGATTTCCCATCCTGGAAGGTTATCTCCGTCGCTGTTTCTCCAGGGCTCCTGAAAGCCACAAAAGGGGAAGTCCTCCCTTCTTTGACGAAAAACCCATTCAGAAAGCTAGAATTTGGATATTGATGCCCTCGACCCTTTTTTTCTTGGTCGTCTTCCTCGGTGTGTTGGTACCCCAACCCTTCTCTTTTATACCTCGTTACTGGTTCTAAGGCTTGAAGTAATCCTGGCTGCCCCATTCCCAGACTGGCTCCAGGTAATTTCATCATTCTCAACATATTCGTGATCTTGGTGCTGAGACCGGGGATATTATCAGGGGGTAGATACTCGATTCTCAGAGTGGTGAGAGCTTGTATTTGAGGCTCGTAAGAAAAGCCTCCCAGCTGTATGCTCTGGCTCCCGATGCCCAAAACAGGTAATTCCAGATCTGCCCTGGTCCTCTCAGGATCTCCTTGGATGGTAATTGTATTCCCTTCGAACAGTATCTTGATCTTCTGGTGTAAGGAGGAGGGGAGTGCTCCTATGTCATGTAGTCATGCCCTTCCCAACATGAGGTTAAAACTGGAGGGAATGTCTATGATTTGGAAATCGGTTGGAAAGTTTCTGGGACAGACCGTGAGATCTAGCTTTAGGGAACCCAGAACGGCCCTTCTGGTGTTATCATAGGCTCTAACGGTCACAGCTGATGGAGAAAGTTCTGAGTCTAAGATACCCATACATTTGGCGGTCTTCAAAGGGCAGACATTTATGGTTGACCCGTTGTCGCTGAGGACCTGCGGCATAATTTTTCCTTGGGTCCGGACAGTAATATGGAGGGCCAGACTGTGTTTCTTCCCCAATGGAGATAAGTCTTCGTCTGAAAATGACAGACTCCTTTGGACTGTAAGGGACCCAATCATGTTTGGCAGTTGTTCGGGCGTAGAGTCTGGCGATATGACAGCCTCATCCAGGAGTTTGATGAAAGCGGTCCTGTGAGGTTTGGAGGCCACCAGAAGGCCCCAAATGGTAATGTGTGCCTGGGTTTTCTTCAACTGTTCCAATACTCGATCTTCTCCTATTTCCTTAGGAGGAAGGGATTTCTCGACATCCATCAGTGGTGGCTGATATACCCTTCCTGAACGGGTAATTTGCTGTATTCAAAGGGATGCTGGGTCTGATTCCTTTGAGGCTTCCTATGATTCTGGTTCCGCCGACCAACTAAAGATTTCGGGGGAGGTCTCTATCATGCAGATTGTCTCCTTGGGGAGGCCTCGGGGCTTCCATGGTTGTTTCTTCTTATCTTGGGTCCATCCTATCCCAGATTTTCCAGGATTGGTTTTGATTGTAAGAGGTTATGAGATCCCCTGGTTGGCCTTCCCTAAGCCCTGCTCGGGTAGAAAGTTCATCTTTGCCATCCATTGGTCAATTATCGGATTAAGGCTTGGTACAACTTGAGTCCTTTCTGGCAGCATAGCGGGTGACTCGTAGGTGGGATCATCTCGAATGAGCCCCACGGGATCAAAGCCTTCTCCATCAGCGGTTAATGCGTTAATCCCCGCAGGGGGAGCATGGTTGGGAAGGGGATTGTTAGTAATATTGGGCCCGCCAGGTGCGAGAATAGTACCAGCTTCGATTAAGTCTTATATACAATGGCGGAGAGCCAAACAGCGTTCCGTGTCATGGCCTGCGGCCTGATGGTATGCACAATTCTCATTCATTTTCCAGGTGCTAGGAATAGGATTTGGTGGAGGGCATGGGTTGAGTAGAGTGATTAGTCCGGCCTTTCGGAGTAGTTCCATGCTTTTGACCACGGTAGTGGAAAGGGTACAGAAGTTCCTCCTTCTCTTCATTTCGGTGCTCGAAGATTCTCCTTGTGCGGGCCAATTCATCGGAGGTGCTTGTTGTGGCTGTTGAAACGGACTTTGTTGATATGGGTATGAGCTTAGTTGGTTAACAGCTGGAGTGGCCGTCCTTCTCCCAATGTATGAGGCTTTCTTGATGTCTGTTTCTACCTTTTTGGCCAACTCTTCTTCTACTTGTGACCCCATGCTTAACAGGGCTCTGAAGTGTGAGAATACATGCTTTTCCATGCAACTCAATACAGCTGGAGTGAAATTCTTCTGTATGATCTCCAACTGCTCTTCTTCATCGGGCCGTTTGGACATTTGGGAGACCATCTCTCTCCAGCGTGTGACGAAATCGCTGAAGCTTTCCTTCTCTCCTTGTTTGGCCATTTCCAGGTGTTTGCGGGTAATTTCCAAATCCTCATTGGACCCGTATTTATTCATGAACTCCTTGACAATATCTCCCCAAGTCTTCATGTGGTCTCTCTCCAAATCAAAAACTATCTCAGGGCGGCCCTCGTGAGAGTCATGTGAAAGGCCTGAGCTAATTCCGGTTCTCCACAACTAGACACTTGCATAGATCTGATGTAGGATTGGAGGTGAGTCTTCGGGGGTGTGGTTCTTGTGAATTTGGTGATAGAAGGGAGCTTAAATCCCTGAGGTAGTCTTGCTTCTGGGTAGAGGGAGAAGGCATTCATATCTGTGATCTCATCTGCCCCTTTTATTAAAAAAATCCCCCTTTGCAGAACCTTCATCTGCTCTTTCAGTTTTTTCATTTCTTCACTCTCTCTTGACACCTCATCGGGCTGTTCCCGAGCTATAACAGATTCTGCATACACTGCCCGAAGTCGGTTGATGTCTGGGTACTCATTAGGAGGGGCTACTAAGGCCGGTGGTGGAATAGGCCTTGCGGGGACTTGTGGCCATGGCTGGTATTGGGGATCAAGGCCTTGCTGAGGTTGCGGCCATATGATTGGTGGCTCTTGTTGTTGATAGGTGGGACCTGAATCTGGGGCCCATTGATTCTGATTGTTGGGATCGGTCTAAACAGGACCGGCCATGACAGGACCCATTTGGGGTGGATTGGTTCCTTGAACTGGGGGAAGTACTTGCGATGACTGCCCTTGATCTCGATTCGGTGGTAGTCGTTCAAACCCTGGTGGTGCAACCCGTCCGGCTGACAACTCTTCTACTCGGACTCGGGTACTCTGTTGCTCGTTCGTGAGGTTTGCTAGACTCATGCTAACGGTCATCAGCAAACGATGCATCTCAGCTAAATTTGGTTGAGGTGCAGACGCCTCGACTAGGCTCTGATTTGTTTCTTGATTCTCGCGTCCATCGACCATTGCGGGTGTGCTTGGTCTTACTAACCTTCCGGTATGATCTCAACCGGCCCAACCTTCCAGACTGTCGTCGTATTACGGCTGTAGACGGAACCATGGGGCGAAGATGAAGGAAGACTATGTTGTGACTCGATTTTTGCCAAAAGAAACCATGGAAAAAGAAAAACAACGAAAACCAAGTTTCGGGTGTTTTATAAAGACACGTCAACAACAACTTGAGTGAATTCCCAGTGGGAGTTTAGGATAGGCAGCAAAGTGCTCCTTGGGTTATCCTACTTGTCCCGAACTTTGCTAAACTCATCTTTTGATTTTATGAAAATTGGGAATATATCTCCTCTTGAGCTGCTTTTCATGGGAGATGTACCGGGGAAAGTCACAACGAGGTGATCTCGATGTAAATTTCTACGACAGAGGTTGGTCAGCCTCCGGCCGTACTTGCCAATATTTGGGCGAAATATACATGACAAGGCCCTATGTGGCACAAATTCCTCACGGTTTGATAAAAAATGTAAGAGTGTTCTATCTTGACTCTTCCTATATGCAACGCAGGTGTCATGCAAGGTGAAGGCTTCAGGCTCCCTCCTATTTGGCAAGACCTCGCGATATACCCCAGGGGCGGGTACGTGCAAGAGTCTTTTGATATACTTCCCGGGTACGTGAGTGTTCTCATCACTCGATATACCTCGGGGGCGTACTTGGCCAAGGAGAGTGCAAGTAAATGCTTTCGGTTTATGTTGGCCCAAGCAAGCCAACTCCCTACTCACTTATAATACTTCCGAGGGTTTGGGGTAAATTCACACTCGTAGAACCAATGCATGATTTGTGAAAGTGCGTGCAAAGTTCAAAATATTGGTTTTACAAATATCATTATCTTTTATTACGTATTTTTGAAAACTTCTATTTTTAGAAAAAAAAATGTTTCTTCTCAATCAATTAACACAAAATAAGGAAAGCAGTAAAAGCAGATTTTCAACAAATAAACCAAAGTCCACACATAAGAGTCTAGTTTTCTAATGTCCCCAGCAGAGTCGCCACTGTGAGAATCCGCAAATGCAACCGCCGGGTCTCGTCCCCGTTGTTGGATGTCTGAAACGTCGGAACGGATTTCGTCGTTCCTTTTGCTGGAGGATAATTCATATCAGGTGTCCCTCTATCCTATTTCTAGATGGAAAAAGGTTCGTTCAGAGCGGCCAGTACGTTTTACGAGAAAACGGACAAAATGGTCATGTAAGAGGAAAGGCTACAGTAAGCCTTTCTTTACATGTTTGTCTACGAAACCAGGATTCTATAGGGTTCGGGAACTATATTACGGTTTGGGAAGGTGTTAAGCACCCATTCTGCCCTTTCGGTCTTTAGTGGTCTTATGTATTTATTTTATGTTGAAAAACTTGGATGCTTTTACTGACAGTCTATTACTTTTTGAATGAAAACCCTTAATTTCTGGGAGAAGCGGGAAAAGGGATAAAAATCTCTGTGTTCCGAGATCCGATGTTTTTATTATTTGAAAGATGTAAATACAAGTGACAAAAACTTTTATTTTTGAAAGAGTGTCCCGTATTATTTCCTCAGATGATGACGGTTTTCTCGTGTTGTGATTACTTTTGTAAAAGTTCGGACATTGTATCGAGACTAATTTGATATGGAACTAGAACTCTTTGAGGAAAGCTTTGTCAGACACGTCGCAATCTATAGAGAAGACAGGACATGTTGATTTTGATTCCTAGATAAGTCTTATCAGTCCGGGTTTAAAAACAGAATTTTATCCAGATAATAATGTACTTATTCTTCTGATTTTGGAAATGGTTTTATCAGGGTCTTTTGTTTTGCAAACAGTAAACTATTTGTAACTTGGCAATAAGTTTATTCAAATAAAACGTGGACAAAATAACAGAAATAAAACAAGTGTACAGATATCTAATGTTTAAATACTAGAAGAGGCTTTCTTTACCTTCCCGACGAGAATAATAAGAAAGAAAATATAATACGGCAGAGAGATCTCCGGCAATAATAATCTTCTCCTTCTTTAGATATTTCTGAGAATTCGATTCCAGAGACGGGACACGACGAGTGTCGAGAGTAGATCCGATAATTCTTCAGAAATAAGACGATAATCGAGAATGCTTGATGAAAGACTAGAAAATCAGATCATAAACCAATAATTCTTCCATCCTAACTTGTTGTCTTTGCTCCTCACTTCCTCCTCTTTTTCCTCTTCTTTATCCTTGGGAGCTGCTGCCTATTTATAGTGCTGGAAAGAGGTATGTCGCGCGACATGTCCCCAAACTAGGCATATGTCGCGCGACAATGTGGGTATATCGCGCGACATTCTACTTTAATGATGTTTTCCGACAGACTGATGTGTCAGAAAGTGTCTGGTCTGGTGTGGGGTGGTGATTGTCGCGCGACATGTCCCTGTAAAGGGAATATGTCGTGCGACATATTTGTCTGTCGTGCGACATTTCTCCTTAAAAATATGTTTGTTTGGCCAACAAACCCCTTCGGGGCAGTTCCAGGTGCTCGGGTGAGTTTCGGACTCTAAAAACAGTACTTTTCAAAGGTCGTTAGGGTTCTTGCGGGGGTCACGGATCGAGGTGTCTACATTAGCATATTAGGATAATAATTTAATAAAAATCATATTTATAATGACCTATTAACCAATGAAAAATTAATATGAAAAATTAATTTGAATTGAATTCGAGTCCGAAAAACTACCGCGTCGGCATACCCGTTCTTTACGGACCCCTAACTAACGAACTAGCCAAACATATCTAACAAATTCATGCTCAATAAATTAGTTAAATAAAATAGCGTATATAAATTTATAAATTGAAAAGCAATTAAAATCATAAGCATGCAAAATTTGTAATAAGAATTAACAAATCAGTAAAATAAATTAAGAACCTGAAATTGAAGTACGCGCGTAGACCAATAATAAATTCTGAAATTAATCGTCAATAATGTACTTGAATACTTCGTCTTTAACTTCGAATTAACACCAAAGAAAAATAATGGAAGCAACACAAACCAAGCTTTAATGTTGTAAAAAAAATTAATTAAAGAAAGAAAGAAGAAAAGAACGGATAGAGAGAAATAACACACGGCTGTGTGGCTGCTGCTGCTCGGCTGGGGCTGCTGTTGCTTGATGATGATTGATTTATATATATAATATATATTATAAAACCTAATTTAATTAGGTGTGCTAATGGGTCATGGGCTTGGTCCAATTTGGAGCTTGAAAATTGATCAAAAATATATTGCAGCGCATGGGACTTGAACCCGAGACCACAAAGAAATAAATTCTCACACAAACCATCTTGACTGGGCCCACTTTCAATAATTTCTTGCACCTTCAATTATTTTATTCATTCGTGCTTGAATCTACTCTTCCGGCGCACTGTTCGTATTTCGGCCATAACTTTGCGCTCCGATTGATGCAAGGTTTTCTCCCACGCGTAGCTAACTCAAAGCTCTACAACTTTTGTCTCAGGAGTTTTCTTCATATTCTACACGGATAAAAAATAGAATTGGCTGGAACAGAGGCAACGCGTGCGGTGGATCTCTTCTTCAACCGAAAATTTTCCGAATTAATTCAAATGACTTTTTCTTCGCTTGAGATGATTTATCGGCTTATCTTAGTCTATTCCATCTACTCCCTTCATGCTTGAGCTTGGAGTTTGCTTCCGGTTCACTTCTTGAACTCAATTCAGCTCCGAATTTGACCGGCAATAACTAACTTTGGGAGAATTTGCTTTTGAATTCGTTCTTGTTCATTTTTAACTTGTAAAAAGGCTAAAATGCACTAGAAACAAATATATTATCCAATTTCATGATTACAACTCAATTCTTAACAATTTAGGATAATTAGAATTAAATTCATGCATATTAAGCCTTCTAAATATGTATAAAAATGCAATATTTTAGCTTAATCATGAGCTCAGTCCTATCATTAAGGGTAAACACTCACAGAGAGCAACGCTACATTTACCAATTTCATCAACCGGTTTTTCCTACCATATTCATTGATGGGTAGTACATTCTCTAAATGTACAAATTATTAATGGTCCAAGATGATCACATGGATAATAAAACCAGTACACATCTTTTTCCACTCACAAATCACTCCAAAAAAATGTTGACAAACATGTGTCCTAATTGGATGATTGTAGAAACTATAATTGTCTTTCTCTTATCCCCGAAAAATAAGAATAAAAAAGCCAGGAGAGAGAGGGGATAGTTCTATCGATAATGCAATCAATGTGCTATCTTAAAAAGAAAAATGTACAACACTACAACTATTAGACGCAACATATACTTTAAGAAGTTAATATTTCTTTAGCAATGACATTTTCTATCACATAATATAATTTTAGTCTATGGGACATTAGAAATTTTCTGGTACACTTGCGATAGCATTTTTCATAGTAAAATGTACTTCTCCTGTATAGGATAGCAATTGTGAACAAAGTTATAACACACCGGGTGTACAACTATATGGTACACCTAGTTAATAGTGAAGCTCCACATGGGCACGTACTACCCACACGTCAGGTGCATGCTGATTTCATGAAACTCATATGGCACATTATCGTTGCCTCAAGAATACCATGGGTTGGTACAGAATAAGTATAACATATTTTTCTCCCAATTGGAATAATATAAGTTAATTTTGTAATTTTTCAATTGAAAAATAGAAAGACTTTTGCTAAAAGATCTATAAGAGTAATTTCAGGGAGACTTAAATTTTGTAAATAAAAAACCCACTCTAATGATGTGTCATAAGTTCATTGGTTGGTGGTGAGACATACACTATTTCCACTTTACGCATTGGCCAAGGCACTTATGTTACGTCGTCTGAGTCACCTTTTTAGTCACAACCTTGAGTCCCTCAAAAATTATTCCTTGAAACCACGATTTAGATATATGCACACAAAATAACAATAGTACAAAACAACTTACAAGTATGGGTGGCAAGCTTGAGAGTATATAAGCAAATGTCGTAGTGCGCTTCATTATCATGAACCATACATTCATTGGCGTTCTCAACAAGTTGATGAACGAAAAGGGTAACATTATACAGCTTAACAACGGTGTCGAATATTTTTGGAGAAGGGAAAAACAGAGGATGTCAACATCATTCGATCCGGATATTCTTCCTTGATCTTTGAAATGAGAAAGGTGCCCATACTAGATCCCGTGCCTCCACCCAAAGAATGACATACTTAAAATCATGCTCAATTGGAAGAATATCACTATATACTTCAATGGTTGAAGTAGAAAATAATAGTTGAAACTAATGGATCGAGAGTTTTATTGGTATTCATGGAAAAGAATTGAATTCCTGGTATCGTTCTACATGAAATTCTTTTTACGAAAAACATAAACATAAGAATAAGTGAACTTACTGCATTAAACACAATCAAAGATGGAATTAATAGTTTGTTGGGCATTTCCATGAACACGCCATGGAAAAAATTCATTAAAAATTAGTATATAACAAATACCATATATTATCTAATCAGTTAAACAATTTTGGGATAGTTTATAGGGGAGGGCTACCCTTGTTGGGTAGTTCAATTATATTTCATAATAAATTCTACTCCTTTGAATAAACTATAACATTGCCTTCATACCTTGTAGATCCAAATAATTTGTACCTTCATTCGTACCTGCTTTTATATTTTAAAAATGGAGGCAATTGGTTAAAAAGGCTTCCTCTATAATTATATTTATTATCGTTTGGTATTTTTCAATATCATTTCAAGCCTTTTTTATTAACAATATGGATCAAAATATTTGATTTTTTAAAATCCCAACTTAACATCAAATTAAATATCTTATAAACAAAAGCCAAAAATGTAAGCCCTAACTAACACAATTAACAATTTTAATGTGATTTGGAAACTTGATTAAACTAAATCAATGGAAATCAAAACTAATTCAAAGCCACCAATTCAAGGCGACAGATAATGGTGGAGGCGCAATTGGAGTAATGGTGTAAGGAGTACCGCAAATTGAAGGGGGTTCAAATCCTAAGTGATGATATTAGTAGTAGGGAGGTGGCCGGAAGTGGATTTGGTAGGAAGGTTGCCGGAGGTGGTAGTGGTAGGGAGAGAAAAATGCTTTCTATCTCTAAAATTTATTTGACGTAATTTCAGATCTGGGGAGAGAGATAGGGGGTTTCATGTTGGTGGGGGATGAGAGGGGGTCTGATTTTGGGTGGGGAAAAGAGAGGTGGAGATGGTGGTGGGGAGGTGGAGATCGGTATGGTGGTGGTGCGTGTGAGAGAGAGACAAAAAGGATGTGTGATGGAGGTTTTGTGAAGAGATTGAGGTGGTGGTATTGTATGGTAGTGAGGAGAGATGATGATGGAGGTAGAAATTGAGGCTGTGATGAACGAAGGATATGAAGATAACAATGGAGAACTCTCTCCTGTCTTTTTTTTCTTTTGTAATATATAATTTTTTTAAATTTAATTAAAATTATTATTTTTAAAATATAATTGAAATAACAAAAATACCCTTGACTAATTTCAGCTTATAAGATAAATTGAACGGAATGGCCAAATTGATACGCGGTTAATAGTTTAAGTGCCTAAGTGAAGTGCTTTTTAGTTTAAGGGTTAAAGTAAGGTTGCAATAATAATTTAAGGGCCATTAAGGTCGTTTACTCTTTATATATAAATAAATATAGTTGGCTCAGGTCAGGTCGAGTTTTTTAAGCACTAAACTCTAACCCGATCTGGGTTTTTCCTTAAAACCCAAACCCGACCCGACCAAAAAAACATGTTCCATTCTGGGTGGGGTAGGTCGAGACTTTTTGCCACCCTTAGTTGTTATTTGCACCCTTGGTGGTGATGGTGATTCTCTAATGTTCCCTTCCTATCCTTTTGGCAGAATAGGGTTTGATGCTCCTCACCTTCTAAACAACTCTTTGTCTAAACCATTCTCAGAGGCTTAGTAAGGGTTGTGAAAGACTTAAAATGGTAAATTTGGGGACTACTCTAGCTCTTTACAAGTGCCCCCACCCATTCTAATATACTGCCCTATCTTGACAAGTCAGAGCAACCATCTTGACCATATTGTACCATCCCGGACATCACGGTCCATCTCGGCAAGCAAGGATCATCTCGGCTGGGAGTCTTTGCTTGGGCTTGTTGAAGTATTGGAGTTAGGCCGATAAAAGATTGGGCTTTAGGTCTAAACTGACCCAAGTTTTATTTCTATTTTTTTTTCTCCCACAACACTAGTATTGTAAAAGTTGAATGATTTCTTTAAAAGTTCGTTTTTTTTTAAACAATGATGACATGCGTAACTAAAATACGTAATCATTGTATCTACAATTCTTCATTCGGTTGAGGATTCATAACGACATTTTTTGTGTGTGTGTTTGGGGGGGGGGGGGGGGGGGGGTTAGGGGGTTGGGTTTGAATATATGGTTAGGAATTTTTATGTTTTTCAAAAAAATAGTTAAAATTAGAATTTCATGAAAGCATTAAATTCACTCAAGATTTTTGTAGATTCATTTTCAAAGTTATCTTCATACAATAAATTATGAAATTCTCACCAAAATAAATTGAATAGTTACTTCAAAGAAATTATTTAAAGTATAAATAAATGTAGCATGTTCATATCACCTTTTTTTCAAGAAACATGGATTCCTTTGTAATCGACATGTCCATGTCAAACCCTGACATACCATAGATGTGTATACAACACCTCTTTTCCCCTGTCTATAATTAACCATAAATAAATTTTGTTTAGGAGGGGTTTTTTGACACTTCTTGGACACTCTCAGATAAGTGTCCTATACTTTTCATTATATTATATAGTATTAAAGATAAAATCAAAGATGATAGATTATATGAGAATAGTAGAGTAAACATCTTCATAATATTTAATATAGTACATATATCAACTTACATACATTTTAATAATATATATCATATATTACCTATTACTTTGAGTATAAAATTTTATGAAGTGGACATAAATCAAATTAATATTAAGCATCTTGATAAGACTAAGCACTCAGATCAAATTAATACTAATAGATCTACAAAATGGTAATAAATCGATCTAAAGCATTTTACATAAAAAAATTATAGCATTTTAAATCATGTATAAAACTTAAAGTAATTAATAACATATTTTAGTTACATGGACGGATAGTGTGTAAAAAAACCCCGTATGATATCTACAAATATTACAAGATATATGTACATAGCCACAAATATACCATATTTTACTAAAAATGTGCTTGCAGTGCTTGTAATCTATTTTTAAATTGCAATTTTTGAAGTATGGGGCACAAAAACAAATAGATATCAAAAATATAGGATGAGAAGTCATTAGGGCATTTTTGTCGAGATGGATTCTCAAATATATATATATATATAATGTGGGGTGCAAACTCTAATTACGAATAAGACGTGAGGTGTAAAGTCAGAATTTTCCTGTCCTATATATACACGTGGTTCCCATAAAAAATAAACGTGTGTTTTGTGAGAAAATATGCTATAAGATCTATTCAAATAAAATTATAAAATTGAGTGTTCTATGTTTGAAGTAAAGGTAAAAAATTGATATTTTAGTCCCGGCAAAGTGGAAGAGAGACTAATTAAATGGATTTTCCATCTTGCAGGTAGAATTAAAATAAATACTAATGGCAGCTACCTTAACACCCAAGGATATGCTACATATGGAGGCCTAGCTTAAAATGACCAGGGAATGCGGATAGAAGGATTTTGTGGATGGATTGGAATGGCTTCAGTCCTCACTGCCGAGCTCTGGGGAATACTTCACAGATTTAGACTCGCCAAGGAGAGAGGATGGATCAAGACGGATATTGAAACCAACTCCTTTAATGCTAACGATCTTATTAATAGGGATAATGAAGTTGAGAACCATCCTGAGAGAGTCCTCATTGAAGAATGCAGACACTTGCTGAAAGATTTGAAGTACAAGCTAGTGCATACACTTCGGGAAGGAAATAAATGCGCGGATACACTAGCTAGGTATGGAGGACTACAACGTGAAAAGGTAATTAGGATCCCCATCCTTCCGAATGAGGTGGTGGAAGATATGATAGCAGATATGCAAGGAACTATGTTCCCAAGGGGTAGCTAGCTTGTTTTGTTTTTTAATTCAGTCCGTAAAAAATAAAAAAATAAAAAAAAATCTCAACTTGAACATCAATGATTGGAAGTAAGATCCCAATATTCCAGTACAGTTTTAATTAACTCTAACATAATGACTCTTATCATTATGGATAATATAATTTTTTTTAAGTATCAGTTGCTTTAATACATGAAATAAAAAGTCTCAAAACTTGTTCATAAATTAATCCTTTCCATCGATGCTTTGGTGGTCTTCAAAATATTAATCTCAAATATAGTCCTTTTCCTCCTCACTTCATTATATGCAACAACATCATCATCATCTTCATTTAAGTTTGCAATTGTTTGAGATAACAACATTATTTCTTCATCATGTGTATCTTGACCGTTAAAACATCTTGAAGTTGACATATTTTCTTAAAGATATATTAAATAACGCTTAGCAAAATTAGCAACAGATTGATGATTTTTTTCAAATAATTTGTATTCATTTACAAAGAAGTGTCTTCAATTTCAATACATTGTGAAGTGTGCCATGTTGGTTAGAATGCAATACATAATGAAGTGTGCCATGTTAGATAAAGTGTAATATATAGTTGAGTGTACCATGTTGGATAAAGTGTAATATATAGTTGAGTGTACCATGTTGGATAAAGTGTAATACATACTTCTATTTTCAACCGTTGGATCATCATAATATTTTAATATGTTTTCAGGGCTGGACCTGAATTTTGAGGGGCCCTAGGCGAATTTTTTTTCGAAGCCCTTGTATTTTTGTATATTCATATAGTATAAGTACAATAATAAATTGATAACAACAAAAAAATCATATAGTAATGACATTAGAAAGTTATAAAAAGAGTACTTAAAATTTTTGAGTCATATAGAATTAATTTAGTCAAAACAATAACTAAAAGATAAAGTTTTATATCTAAAAAAAAATAGCCCTCAAATGAACTCATTATAGAGAGAAATCATGAACCAAAACAACTAAAAGATTTAGAGAAATTAGATTAAAAAAGAAATATGAAAAATGTTGTGTATTGTGAATACGTAATGACGTGTTAAAGAATATGAGAACTTTTTTGGGAAAAAAGAAAAAGGAATTAACTGAAAACCTAATTTAAGAAAGCTACTAAAAAAATTATTGAGGCCTTTTTGTAATTTTATATATTCATGTAATATAAGTATAAAAAACTAAATAAATAAATAAACATATAGGTGATGTCTGGTTGATGTTTTGAGTTGATTTTTCAAAATCTGGTATTTGGTAGAATTTGGAAGTATGTTAAAAAGTGAATTTGGTTTTTGTTTGAGTTATTTTCAACCAACTAAAAAATCTCATAAAAAAATTTCAAAAAATAGTCACAATATATCTTATTTTATAGATCTCGACGAGTAGGTTTCAAATATATATTTTTATCTGATTTTGATTTTTGGATTTAAAGTTATGGTGTTTTAAAAAAAATTAGAGAGAGAAAGTAAAGTGAAATAAATTTTGGGAAGTGTAAAAGTAAAGTTAATTTTAAGTTAAGTTTTAAAAATTTTGAAAAATAAACGCCCACCAAACAGGGCCTATAGTAATGACATTTGAAAAATTATAAAAAAAGTAATTAAACATATAATTTTTAGGAGTTCTTAAATGAAAACATGTATTTTTTGTTCATGAAAAACAAACTTAAGCCTTATAAGCATTTAAAAGGAAAAAAAAGAAAAAAGAAAAAGGGCAATTAGGCATAAGGGCTCATTCTAATAATAACATAATTATAAAAGGACACTTAAAAATTAGCCGTGTAAATTAAGGACACTGTACAAAAAAGACACTAATACCCCTTCCTTATAACATCTCACGTCTCATTATAAAACTAACAGCAACCAGAAGGTGCTAAATGCATTTAGCACCACCTGGACAGCAATCATAAGGTGCTAAATGTAATGCCCCCATTCCTTCATCTAACGTTAATCGCTTTTATAATCGCAACATAAGCAAATTTGAGTTTCGGGTAGTGAAATTTTGTTTTGAAAGGGTCGGTACTGTTTGGAGACTTCCAATAAGTATTATTAGTGTATTTAAGGTTTCTTTTAAGGCCAAGAGTTGGTTCGAGTGGTTCGAACGAAAATCAGTTCTTAAATCGCTCGTTTTCACTTTACCGACAAATCGACCTTTGCTGCTTCAAAAATGCATAACTTCTTCATGCTAACTCCAAAATGAGTCACAGTTTGGGCCATTAAAAAGGTATTTCAATTTCCTACAACATTCGTGTTTGGCCCGAGCCTAAATTCCTGCATCTTCAAGGTTAATGCAGCAGTCGAAGTGAAAAGCATGTTGTTTTCCAGAACATCATGCTGTTGGCGATGCCTAGATAAGGCTGTAGAGACTCTCCCGAAATGGCTTAGGGACAGCATGTTGTTGTATAGAACAACATGTTGTTGTCCTTGGGCATCACATATTTATTTCTTTTCTTCCCCATTTCTTTACAAAACTCATACAAGCTTCTAAAGAGAGAAAGGGAAAGCGATTTTGGGGGATTTGAGGAGGATCCAAACACCAAAATCCTAACTTAAGATTGAATAATTATCTACACCTTCCTACACTATTATTCATCATCTCCTTCATCCAATTTCCACCATTGCTAAAGTTAGGGCTTTGAAAGAACTTGGGGTTTGGCATCTACACTTGGATTCAACGCTTCTAGCTTGAGGAATGTCGTCATATAAGGTGGGAAAAATAGTATAAAACTCTTTTCCAAAGCTTTATGTGTAGCATGCTTTGATTGAACTATAGATTGGGGGGGTTCATACAATTTCGAAATTTGGCTTGTTCATGGTGTTAGGTTGATTTTCTTTGATACTTTTGGTTGATTTTTGATTTATTCAAGTTTAATTTGATGACTATATAAGAATCCCCAATTATATGTGGTTATAGATAAATATTTATATGAAACCCTTACATACGGATATGATAACGGATAATAAGTTGTGATACTTGTATATATGTGAGATTTGTGGAGTAACTAGCCAGTCTGTAACTGTTATTACACAATATATTGAGACAAAGTAGGGAAGTTTATATTGAATCTAAGTGTTATAAATTATGAGTTATATTTGTTTTGGCACCGACTTGATAATTCGTTGTAAAACTTCCCAATTTGTGAAATTAGTAGATAAGTTTCTTAACTAAGCACTTAGTTGACAGACTTTGCGAGCTTGGCTTAAGTACAACCATGATACTATTATACGACAAGACGAAAAATATATGAATTGAGATACAAATGGTATATATATATATATATATGTTTTACGTCTATCAAGTCCAATGGACGTAAGCTATACGATTTTATATGTATTCAATATATTTCTATGAGATTTTCATATTTGAGATTTATGAACAAGATACATTAATTTAGTACTTGGTGTGTTGGCTCTTTATGTTTTATTGCTATTTCATGGTTTCAAAGTTTTGGCTAAATTATCTACATAGGTAATGATTGTAAGGTTGTAGCCTTTCTTGGTAATTGGGTTCGAGCCCATTTGCAGTTGTAGCCGCTTAGATTATCGGGTAAGAGCCCAAAGTACCAGTACTTGACGAGGGTTGTAGCCCTCTTGATGAGATTAGGTTGTAGCCTCTTGTTAGTGGTAGTAGCCGCTAATGCATTGGGTTGGAGCCCATTGCATATAAAGGGTTGTAACCCTTTCGGTTGCCTTTGAGATAAGATGAGATGAGACCTAGCGTAGCATAATTGGAGCCCGTAATAGTTGCCAACACATTGTTCTTTCGATTAATGATCTTGCATTTCCTTTTGTGCATCGTTTTGCTTGATATCTGGGAAAACAGGATCATTTGATGTGCATTGCATATATTTTAACTTCTATGGTACATGGATATGGGTAATACATATACATATACAGTATACTTACTGTTTAACTATGATTTTTATACTACACGATGTATGTATATTACTATATGTATTTTAGTATACAAAACCTTATAGTTTCTACTGAGCCTGTGTTTGGCTTATTCCCATTTTTTAAAAAAACAGTTTTGCAGGTACACTATTCGGGTTGGCGCGCATTAGTGCTTATTACCTCTGATGACCCCGGAACCATGTTAGTCTCCCTTGGAGGGACGACTTGCTTTCATATGTTTAATATCAAATTAATTGATAATTATTTTTAAGGTATAAATGTTGTAAACATTTTTAATCGTGTATTAGATCCTCGTTGGAGGATTTATGTTCAATAGCCATATGTGATTTTGCAACAATTGGGTTTTATAATATGTTGAGCTTGATTTCTAGAAATGGAATTTATTTTATCAATTCACAGGTTTTGGATTTGTTCAACTTACGGACTCCACATGCCATAATTTTCTTAAAATGAGTTTTAAAATTATATATATTAAACTTGCCGTCGCGTACGACACCATGATTAACCGAGTCCCGAAGGTCTAAACCTCTAAACGAGATTTGTCCCTCACACTAAACCACAACCAGAAGGTGCTAAATGCATTTAGCACCACCTGGACAACAACCAGAAGGTGCTAAATGCATTTAGCACCACTTGGACAACAACCAAAAGGTGCTAAATGCATTTAGCACCACTTGGACAACAATCAGAAGGTGTTAAAATGATTTTAGCACCATTACAAAACATAGAACAACAAAATTAATGAGATCAACATCCACTCTATTCGTATATATGTAAATATATATATGGATCAACATAGGATTCGTAAAAAAAAATATGAACGATCAGATTTTTTAAAAAAAATCCCGCTGGACTGTCGAAATTGGTCGATTTTGATAGCAAAACGACCTCTGATCATCTTTTTCTTCCGAATAACATATCCGAAAATCAGCTAAATCCAACGGTTCAATCAAAAGTTATAACTGTTTTATGACTGACCCTGCAGAAAAAAGAAGAAGATGATGATGAGAACGGCACTCCTCCCGACGATATGATCGGAGAATCAAGTGGTGGTGGTGGTGGTGGAGGAGGTGAGCTCGTTGGTGAGACAGAGGGGAGTATTTGATGGTTGAATGGAATCTAGAGAGAGAGATAAGGTATTGGAAGTTTAGGTGGGGGAGGAGGGGCTAAGAGATGTTTATATTAGGGGTATTTTTGTCCATCAACATTTATCATTTTCCTTAAAATAAATTAATATTATAAAAAGTGTTCTTATTGCAAAACTAAATTATGAAATTAGTACTACTTCTCTTTATTAAACATGAGTTCCTCCTTAGTGTTATAAAGCATTACGGAGCGAGGCCTTATAACCCATTATCTCAAAAGAAAAAGAAGAGTTGTTCAAGAAAAACTATAAAAAAACCAACTTAGGAAAGGCTTAGTAAGCATTTAAAAGAAAAAAGAAGAAGCTTCCACTGCTAGGGCTTGAGCCCATTATCTACAAGCCAAATGTGTTTTAATCTAATCAACCAATTCCCGCTGGGCCACTGTGTAATTCTATTATTTTTCTTCAACACAAAATAGTTTTAACATTATAACACATATATGGTCCTAAAAAAATTAGAACCCTGTATGTGGGGGCCTGGGCAACGACCTAGACCACCAATGCACAGAGCAGCCCGGTATGCTCTACATAAAAATAAGTTATATACCTACTATCAAAATTTCACCACTATAGGAGTTTGAGAAACTCTCCATTCTATTCTTTTAAAAATAGCTGCGTGAAATTGAGAATATTCATTTTGGATAAACGTATTGTGTGAACAGATGGCATATTTAGTTATATTTCCAACCGTTGATCATGTTAATATTTTTGATATGTTTCGCATAAACATGTTATATAACTACTGTAAAAAATTTGAGTACGATCGGAAGCAGAAGTCCCCTAAAAGTCACAGCCGCACCACCGTAATCCGTCGCATGCAGTACATAGCATTCCCCGAAAACTTTGTAACAAAAAAAAACCCAACTACAACATCAGCGATGATGATGAGGAGCATTTAAAATCCAATTGAAAAAAATTACGCCACCACTCACACTAGCCTCATTTTCCGATCAGCAATCGCATCAAGACTCTTTGTCATAGCACTAACCATACTATGGAGGAATCTCTTCAACCCCTACGACACTTCTGCATCATTAAACCATAATAATTGCATATCTTCTTCCTCTTCCAACAGCAGCAGCCGCCATGGCATTAACATTCGCTTCCCTCGCATCGCTTCGGCTATCGAAGAGAGCATCGTGTGGGACGCGTCTACTTCGTCCAAATCGCGCAATGAGGGGGTTACGAATACGAGCAGTCCTAGGCCTTCTTGCCTCTTTTCCCTATCTTCATTTATTTCTTCTCTACAACAGTTTTGTTAGTTGGTTTCTCAATTTTGGTTTTGGTTTTTGATTGTTGAGTTAGGGCTCCTTTGGTTGTTGTGACTTGTGAATTAGATAGACAATTCGAAATTAGGCAATTACGATTGTTACATTTATGTGACGCCCCGAAATCCCGTTTAGAAGATTACGCCTCCGGGATCAGGTTAGTCACGGTGTCGTACGCGACGACGGGTATCATAATATAGAATATATAACTTATATGAAAAGGAAATTCCATATAAAGCCTTAATTTTAAAAAAATTGGGCATGTGGAGTTTCTTTATAAAACAAATCCAAAACCGGTTAAAATGTATATAATCCATTCCTAACAGATACTCCACATTTAAGAAATATCATTTATATAAAGCCTCCAATGAGGTCCCAATTCATCAAATGGTTTTACAACAATATTTTAAAGCACAACAGTCAATAGAATATGTGACTTATTATCAATATAAGAAAAAGTATAATACTAGTCGTTTCCAAACGACTTTGGTAATCAGAGGCCGTCAGAGCTACTAGACTCCATAAGCGCACCATCCCCGAGAACACCTGTAACACTGGTTTGGAAAATGGGAGTGATCCAAATGAGCTCAGTGGGAACTATAAGGGTTTTTACATAAAAATAAGTTAGAAAACCATGCATGCCATGCTATGCAACATAATGAAAATAATTACTTTCAAGTAGTACGCTTCGGCAAGAAATCTACTTCTTATAATATATGATATTTTAGTAAGTATAAATGTGTATGTTATCCCATCCCAAAAATATAAGATAAGAACAATATAATATGTCATCGTACCAAGTATGCCATAACACCGTGACCAAATCTACGTACATTTATATCATATATCATCCTCACGTTTAAGATTTTCATACGTGTGCACACAGACCATGGTCATCCTCAGTTTCTTCTGCCCCCAAGGCAGGGACCACCTACCGGGTCCACCTAGACACTACCTCACGCAGCCACAAAGGCATACGCTACAAATAATCCTCACGTAGCCACCAAGGCATATGCTACATATACTCATCTGGTACGAACGGTGTTGGCCTAACCGATATAAATCTCATATTAAATACGAATACATTTATAAGAACATAGACTTTATCATGTGAACACATATCTCCATATATATATACACAAAGCTTAAGTATCTCCACTGACGGGTTTACATATCAACATTGCTCACGTGGTGGTATTATTGTGGTACTTAGACCTGTTTCACCAATTCCGTTAACCATAGGCTCCTTCATGAATATTATTTGTTTAGGAAGTTTCAATAGTTTTGTCACATAGGCTCCAAGTCGAATATAACATAGGCTATATAAGATTTACTTTCCAAATAAACTTCCCCATATGGTATTGGTACTCAATTTATATAAAATAAGCTTATAAATCTGCCCAACTTAGTTATAGACTGGCCAATAAATGGTAATTCTCACGAATGCAGTTTTGATGGCTTAAGTACCACAATAATATCAGCATCATAAGTAAAAATACTCAAAATATGCTCATGTATATGTGTATCAAAGTATAATGTTCATAACACATCCGTACATAAAGGTTTTGGTTCAATTTTTGCTAATACTAGGAAATAATTGGGGTTTCTTGTAAAATAACAATGATAGCGTAATATACAGTGTAAACAACCCACTAATCGTAAGAAAATAACCCCAAACCCCCATGTATATGCGTATGTAGAGAATTTGTACAAAACTTCTATATTTAATTTGGTTTGAAGTAAATAAAGTGTAATAGGTTGTAAACATGTTAAGATATTAGTGTCCCCACCTATTAAGGGTTAACCCCTCGAAGAATTGCGGAAGAAACGCGTGGAATAAACGCGCAGAAGGAGCGTGGATACGAAAATCCCCAATTTAGCTCTAAAACCCTAGCCATGGCTAACCAAAGGAAGAAGAAGATGATGAAGATGGTGATGATGGTGTGGGTGTGATGCGGAACGAAGCGCCTTAGAAGATTGTGGGATTTACCCTAAAATCGCCTCTCAATCTCTCTCTAAAAGCTCTCCAATTTGTAGTGTTGAAATGAGATGAAAAGAGAAGGAAAGAAACTTAAAAATCTCGCCCAGGTCGATGTAGTCGACTACATCAAAATCATGTAGTCGACTACCACTATTCACAGCACAAAATTTTGCTGTTTAGTCACAGCATCAACTTCACACCCAAGTTTGGCCATCGGGAAGTGAGAATTAGGTCTCGGACAAAACACGAAAGTTGTAGAATGAGTTAAAATATAGTAATAGGCGCAAATGAGGACCCATTTGGACATCGGATGAAGAAGTTATGACTTCCCAAAGTTGACAGAAAATCAACCGACGAATAATTAATCCAAATTCCAAAAACGACTCTGAAATGCTCAATTTAAGTCCGAATGTGACGAAACTTTCTAGAATAGCTCTAAATATATAATAAGACGTGATGGAAAATACGGAACTCAATTCGGACATCTCTAGGTTAAATAATCCATCTCAAGGAAAGAATGAAGAGCAATATTTTAAGAAAATGCACACTTTTTCAATCATGCGCCAAATTACACAAATGTATTCCAAATTGAATGAAACTATCCAGAGTAAATATTTAACTATAATATGACTCATTGGAAGTCTCCGAACCATGTCAACCTTTACATAACCCAATTTGGTTATCCGAAACCAAATTCTGCCTTATATGCGATATGGATCATGATTTGCAAGAGATAATTAAACGGGATGTCACAATTTATTTGTGTTTCGCTGCAAAAGTTGAACACTCGCAAATAATATGATAATTCAAGTTGGTTTATGAAAACTCAAATTAAGACACTAGAACTAGAAAATTCATATCTCTAGACATAACTTTAAATAACATTGAGGAATTTAGAACATGTTTTTATTTTTGCATTTGAAATTTCTTATTAAAGTCTTCCAAATACTTCATGAATTAGAATTAAATTATTTAAAAATGCACAAACTTAAACTTTGTTAATCGAAAGTGAACTAATTTTAAAAATTAGGCAATTTAAGTGACCAAACGGGAGCTTAGCAGTTGCACCAGAGCTCTTTTATGTCAATTTTGTTGATTTCTATATCTAAATTTTTCTTTCATATTTTTCTTTTTTTTGCAGTTTTTGCTCCATTAATTCCACTTATCGGTCACAAGGCTGTGTTGGGATTATCCGGCTATGTGCTTAATACCATTGCATTTCTTTTTGCAGCAGTATATATCTACAAGTAAGCACCATTTGTGTATGTGTGTGTTTAGCATTGTAACTTGTATGCTTTTGTTAGTGAAGTAGAAATTGGTTTTGATATACTATATCAACCCTTGGTTTTGGGTAGGCTGGTAGCTTAGCTATATCCTCTAACAATTAGTGAAGTAGAAATTGGTACAGTTGTAGGATAATTATCGATAAGTCAATGATCAGTGTTCTGAAATTTGGCCTAGGTGGTGCCTCACCTAGTCACTAATTGGCGAAAAATTGGTGAGACAAATAAGCGCTAGATGGTCATTTTTCTTTTTCTTTTTTATGCTTCCAAAATACAGTAATAGGATGATACTGCTTGGTACGGTTACCCGGCACCGGAGAGAGATGCTCGGTTGTAGGGTGAGGTATTACACATGGACAAAGATGGACATTGGAGGGTAAAGGGTTGAGGGTAGAAGCGTTGGGCAATCCCACTAAGAGAGAGGACAGAGGGGAGTGGTTATAGACTTGTATTGATCGGCTGGAAGATGATTAAAGCGAATACTAGGCATGGTATATATAGTTGCTTTGGTGGGAGTCCACTCCTTGTACGCTACGCTAGTGTCCTTATCCATTGAAAGGTTTGTGATATGGTATGTGAAGTAGTTGAGGACTTGCACTTCTTAAACACACTCAAATAAGTGTCATATACTTTTCATTATATTATATAATATTAAAGGTAAAGTCAAAAATGAAAGATTGTATGAGAGTAGTAGAGTAAACATCTTCATAATATTTAATTTAGTACATATATCTACTTAGATATATTCTAATAATATATATATATAATACAATACTTATTATTTTGAATATAAATATTTAAAAAGTGGACACAAATCAAATTAATATCAAGCATCTTGATAAGACAAAGCAATCAAATCAAATTAATACTAACAGTAATGAATATAAAGTGGAATAAATCCATCTAAAGCATTTTACATAAAAAATTACAAAGTTTTAAATCATGCATAAAACTTAAAGTAATTAATTATGTATTTTAGTTACATGGATGTCAGAGTGTGTAAATAAAAACTTGTAAGATATCTACGAATATTACATGATCTACTTTTAAGTTGCAATTTTTGAAGTATCGGGGCGCACAAACAAATATAAATTAAAAATATCGGATCATAAGGGCATTTTTTGTCAATAAAAAGTATCATAACATTAACTAACATAATTTATTAACAATAGGGTGGAATCTTTAAAAAAATGTGGAATGCAAACTCAAATTATGAGATGAAACGTTGGGTGTAAAGTCAAAATTGTCATATCCTATATATACATGTGGTTCCCATCGTAAATAAACCTGAGTTTTGTGAGATAATATGTTAGGAGATCTTTTCAAATAAAATTAAAAAATTAATCTATTCAAATAAAACTAAATAATTAAGTGTCCCACGTTTCAAGCAAATATAGAAAATAAGTGTTTTAAATCTCAACTTGAACATCAATGGCTGGAGGTAAGATCTGAATATTTCGCCACAGTTTTAATTAAGTCTAACATAATGACTTATCATTATGGATAATATAATATTTTTTTTAAGTATTGATTGTTTTAATACTCGAAATAGGGAGACTCAAACCAGTTCATAAATGAATCTTTTCCATCTATACACGCGAGCCTGAATTCATGCCAGAAACTCATAGTAAAATATAATCTAAGTTTAAACATAGAAGGTGTGTATTTTAAATTGAGTCGAGTTCGAGTTTTAAAAGTATGTTCAAAATAATTTAAACTCGAGTCATATATCCCAATTGACGGAGCTAGAAAAGAGATGCCAAATTTTTATTATTGTGGAAATACTGGCACCCCAATATCTCTTGAAAACACTCTCACTTTTCATTTGGTATTCAACAATCGAGTAAGGTCTATATTACTTAATTGTGAAATACCGAATATAAATTTAATAGTACTTTATTCTATTGTCAAGAACCGTGTATAACAATTTTTACTCGACCTTCAAGAATCGAGTAATAATTATAAATGACCGAATAAAATGAGAATTTTATGTTTTTGGATGCCAATATCTCCGCCGTTTTTATTTCCCTCACTTAAATCATGTTATACCAATAGTTCGTTTGAATTGAAAGAAGGGACATAAATGAAATAATTAATTAAGAGGAAAGGAATAAAATAAAAACAAATGAATTTAATTTTTTATTCGTTTGGCTAACTAAGAATGAAATAAAAAATAAAAAATCTTATTTAAATAAAAATAAATTAATATATTATTAATAAATTAATCTTAAATTTAAAATAAAAAAAATAATTTATTAAAACTTTTCCTTTCTCACTCAATTATGTCCGATCCGTTTCCTCTCCCCTCTCTCTCAAAAATTTAATAGTATTATATATATATAATGGGATGAGTGAGAAGAATTTATTACATTAAATGTTAATAAGGTTTTTTAATTGCCATGTGTAATTATATTTATGAGAGGAGTGAGAAAAATTTATTACGTTAAATGTTAATGAGGTTTTTTAATTGTCATATGTAATTATATTTATTGAAATATATATATATATATATATATATAGTATACTATATATAAAATGAGAGAAGTAAGAAGAATTTATTGCATTAAACATTAATAAAGTTTTTTAATTGCCATGTGTAATTATATTTATTGCAATATATTTATATATATATATACTATTAGATTTTATATATATACAATTATTAATATATACTATTTATATTTAGTTGCCGGTGTATTTATATTTGTTTCATTATATATATACACTATTAGATTTTAATAAAGCTTTAATATATTATATTTTTTTACATAAATTTTGTACTAAATTTCTAATGCTATTGCTTAGTAACATTTATTTAATCCCTTTATGTTGTTTCTATAAAACTCTTACAATTAAAATAAATAATTATATATCTCTAATTTAAAATACATCTAATAAAAAAATTAATTTTTTTTATATATAAATTTACTAGGGTATGCCCGTGCCGACGGCACTACGATTTAATTTGTGTAACCACTATGTACCGAAACATGAATAGAAAAACAAATCTTTGTTATATAAAAAATGACACTTAACCTTGCCATCATCACGGAGAGTGATTGATAATTATGTTCTCCATCCTTAAAACTATGTACACCATATAATTGACACATAAAATCATTGATATTTTCAACAAATTTAAAGTGCACCTGACAAATTTACTAAATCAAGTTGTATTATAAAAATTGGTTGTAAAACTTTTTAGATTTAACTTTCAAAGCTAATTTATTTCTTGTCTAGTAAAGATAACTTGAGTTTTTTTTTTATATAGAATAAAAGCAAAGTTAACTTAATAAATTATTTACAAACAAAATTATGAAAAAGTTTAAATAACCAATATTTTCATTTAAAAGTATTAGACGGACAATATAGTTTATAGGAAATATAGATATATGACCATTTCTATTTGGTCCCAATTAAATCAAAATACCATATTTTTTGCAATACAAATATCTTCAATTTCTTCAATAAAAAGTATAAAACGTTAATAATCTAACAAAATAACATTTTTTTAAAATAATACTTTTGTTTTTTTTTTATTTTAGAGAATACCATTTTTCTTTAAAAAGGAAGACAATAACGATAATTTGTAAATTATTGTCTTTTAAGAAATGTATTAAATTTGACATTTAGTGCTAGTTATATCTATTAACATAATCTAAGTTAGATAATGTGTGATTTTATTATTAAAACTATATTGTACTCTGGCAAAAACATAATTAATTTAACAATAAGTGAAAATGTAAAGCTAAATAATGGATAAGTGTTGTTGTGAGGTATATTGATTACATCTCAAAAGAAAAAAAAATCTTTTAATTTAAAAATTATATATAAAAAACGAAAGTCTAGAATAATTTACTTGTTATGAAAGTGAGAATTCTTTTTTTAAAAAGTTTCTACTTAAATCACAATATGAAAGTAACATAAATTTAAAATAACCAATATTTTAACTTATATAGGTAAAAAAATATATATTTTTATACATAATTTTATAATAATAATAGATCTTATTTTATAGGTATTCATGAGTATGTTTCAAATATATATTTTTTATTAAAAATATATACTTTGATTAAAAGTTATTATATTTTTAAGTTTAAAGAAAAAAGGGGAGAGAAATTGGGTTTGTTTTGATTGTGTGTGAGTGAAGTATATTAGTGGGTGGAATACTTTAATTTAACGGTGCAAAGTGGGTAGAAATAAATAAATCTAAGGTGAAAAATGCTTCTTGGAGATAAACCACATCATATGGTTTAAAATATGTGTAAGAATTTTTTTTTTTTATCAAACTAAATCTAAACCTTTAATTAAATAGCATTTCAAAAGCTCATTATTAAAAAAAAAAAAAAAAATTGCATCACCCTAAAAGTCATCGCCGCACCACCGGAACCCGCCGTCACGCAGTACATAGCATTCCCCGGAAACTTTGAAACCAAAAAGACCCAACCACAACATCAACGACGATGACGAGGACCATTCAAAATCCAGTTGGAAAAAATCACACTCGCCTCATTTTCCGATCAGCAATCGCATCAAGACTCCTTGTCATAGCACTAATCATACTCTGGAGGAATCTCCTCAGCCCCTACGACACCTCTGCATCATTAAACCCTAATAGTTGCATCTCTTCTTCCTCCTCCAACAATGGCAGCAGCAGCCATGGCATTAACATTCGCTTCCCTCGCATCGCTTCGGCTATTGAAGAGAGCATCGTGTGGGACGGCGTTTATTTCGTCCGAATCGCGGAATGCGGGGGTTACGAATACGAGCAGTCCTACGCCTTCTTGCCTCTTCTCCCTATCTCCATTTCTTTCCTCTCCAGAACAGGTTTGTTCGTTGGTTACTCAATTTTGACTGGTTTTGGTTTTTGATTGTTGATTTAGGGCTCCTTTGATTGTTGTGACTTGTGAATTAGATAGACAATTCGCAATTAGGCAATTTACGATTGTTACATTTATTTGTGTTTCGCTGCGAAAATTGAACAATTGTAAATAATATAATAATTCAAGTTGGTTTATGAAAACTCAAATTAAGTCAGTTCAAGTAAAACTTGAGTAACATTGAGGAATTTAGAACTTGTTTTTATTTTAGCATTTGAAATTTCTTATTCAAGGCTTCCAAACACTTCATTAATTAGAATTAAATTATTTAAAAATGCACATACTTAAACTTTGTTAATAGAAAGTGAACTAATTTTAAAAATTAGGCAATTTACGTGACCAAACGGGCGCTTAGCAGTTGCACCAGAGCTCTTTTATGTCAATTTTGTTGATTTCTATATCTAAAATTTTCTTTCATATTTTTCTTTTTTTGCAGTTTTTGCTCCATTAATTCCACTTATCGGTCACAGGGCTGTGTTGGGATTATCCGGCTATGTGCTTAATAACGTTGCATTTCTTTTTGCAGCAGTATATCTTTACAAGTAAGTACCATTTTGTGTGTGTACGTTTAGCATTGTAAAATGTACTTATATGCTTTTGTTTGATGGGCTGAGCAATCATCAATCAATGATATACTATATCAACCCCATGGTTTTGGCAGCTTGCGAGTAAGGTAGGCTGTTAGTCATGTGGGCCTGAGGGGTTGGCACCCTCAAGTGTAGGTGGTCTAAGGTGTGGCACTCTTCAACTATGAAAAATGCTATGTAAGTACTGAGGTGGCATGACACGTACCATGCTACAACAGAACTACAAGAAATTTAAAAAAAAAAAGTCTCACACAAATAAGTACCTTTAAAAAAGTAAGAAATGAATTTTACCCAATCCACCAATTACCCACCTAGGAACTTTTGGGTGTTGATCGGCAGTATCTATCGTTATAAATATTAGGTATCTTGCCCTGTGGAAAAGCCACATGTAGTACCGGACCAATGATTTGGATGATAAGCTACAAATCTGTTGTCTGAATGGTTGCAAATGGAGTTGAGTGATGGCAATAAGGTGGCTGTGTGATGTCATATCTGGCCTAAGAATTTGTGGTGTTATAGCAATATTGAGATCCAGTGTGGCTGCAATTTGCCATGAGCAATGAGCCAATGAGGCACCAATGGTTCAGTAGTGGGCCAAAGTCTGAGATACCATTTTGATGCAGGAAAGAGGGAGAAACAGATTATAAGAGGGGGATAAATTCTGAGTATTTAATTTTAATTCATTCAAGGCCGAATAAGATTCGACCATGCGTTTATATAGGCATGGTCACATGACTAATCAGGGAAACTTCGAACAAAA
Source organism: Lonicera japonica (assembly GCA_021464415.1). Lineage (NCBI taxonomy): Eukaryota > Viridiplantae > Streptophyta > Magnoliopsida > Dipsacales > Caprifoliaceae > Lonicera > Lonicera japonica. The sequence continues at coordinate 129,957 of JAKCWG010000679.1, forward strand.
TCCCTCAAGTTAGCAAGACATAATTACCCTGAAATGAATCATAATCAAATCACTAAACTACATGCCTTTAATTTATTTCATTATTCAAATCCATAGATTTAGGCACGTCCCTTTGTAGATGATCCCGACAAACCATCTTAGGAGTTACAAACTTCAAAAACTAACTTAATCCCCACTGTTTTCGAAATTCTAAAGTCTAAACATAGGACCACTATGCCCCACATCACCTTCTTGATCGACATTCGACACCATCTTGTATTTCCTCCTAGTGTCCATTTGCATCCTGAAACATCGACTGTATATGGATTGCTGAAGAATCACTCATAAGGAATTTATGGGTCAATGTGTTGGACACCCCCCCCCCCCCCCCCCCCCCCCCCCCGTTCTTTCTGGCTAGAGCATTAGAAACTGTTGGTCCGTTTTCACACAACTTACATGTAACCAATTTAAGATAGAATTTTTTTTCTTGGAAGAGCAGCGGTGCTTAGGAATGCCTTGAGCCTATTAAACCATCTGATCGCAATGTAATTGGTTAACATAAATCCCCTAAAAGTTCTTTTCAATGTGGTTTTGTTCCTTTCTCCCAATCTTACTCGGTCCTCATACCTCTATTTGGTCATTCTTATGTAGTTATCTTGAATGCTTCAATTCGCTTTGAAGGTGTAAAGATTTATGGTCAAAAATTCTAGAGAGACTGCTGAAGTAATCCAATCAGGCATACCGACTGATGTGTCAAGCGGAAAAAGACAAAAATAAATGAAGAAGAGAGACGTGGGCGCATGAAGTTGAAAAATGCACGGAGAGGAAAAGAAAAGAAAAAGGAAAAATCTCTCCCTCCTCCCTACACTTGCATCTCCCTCTCCTTTTCTCTAGTCGGCACCACTGTCACAGCCCTCTCCCACACTGTCGTCCTTTGGCACAGAGCGCACAATCTCTCTTTCTTTCCAAATAAATACCCATTTCTGTCTCTCCAATCTCTCAATTTTCCTTAAAGATTATAATTTTCCCTGAGTACAAATCAAAACCCCAACCTTCTAATGTATTTAGTTTCTGATGATTCACCCACACATATTTATACAAACAAATCTGACAATTGTTAATTAGACCTTGAGGGATGTATCAAAGTGTAAAAACTGAGTTGGGATAAATCACAAATATCTCAGATTTTGAAGCATGGTTTTGTATAAAGTACTAGATATTTGGTTTTTTTGAAATGGGGGATGTGAGTTTTGGATCAAAAGAATTTGAAATATAAAAACTAGCAAAGACCCTTCTTTTATCATCAATGTTTTCTAGAGACAGTTCTTCGATCTCTCTATTTTCGCAACTGCCAAACACCATTTGATGTAAATATATATATTTCTGTTCATTCACAGATCTTGATCTCGTACTACACATGTTTTCTATAGATAGAGGTTCTGTGGAGAAGAGATTATGAACTGATATTTTAATTTATTTTCTCTTCAAGTGTAGGGAGGAGGGAAAGTTTATTCTTTCCCTTTTCTTTTCTTTTCTTTTCCTCTGTGCATATTTTAACTTCAGGCGCTGCACGTCTCTCTTCATTTATTTTTGTCTTTTTATACTTTGACACATCAGGCGGTCTGCCTGATCAGTTTATTTGGGCGGTCTCTCTAGAATTACTCATGGATTTGTTATTGGAGTATGGGATCATGAAGTATGCACATGGACAGTAGGAGGAAACAATAAATAAATATGACATACCAATACAAATACACAATGAAATCTAACCTGTGGTATACAAACACGATGAGTCGACAACATAAAAATGTATATGTATGTTTTCTTAAAAATACAAAAGTCAAAGCGGGACTCTTAATTTGAGACTGAAGGAGTATATATATTTATATTAAATGGAAATCTTATTAGGCTTCTCCCCCGCAATATTTTGCCAACTGCAGTGGTTCTTCTTTCACAACAGTTTATTTTTAGCCAAGAAGAGTTAACTGAATCATTATCTTGATTGAAAAGGGCCTTTTTGACTTTGCCCCTGTTCTTAATGTGAAATTAGACGTATTCCCCTTGCGTGTAGGGGAATTCCGAATAATTACATAAAAATGGGGGCAATGTCTAATTTTTTTTTTTTTGATAAGAAACAATCAATTCCATTAAAACTTAAATAAAGAGTACAAAGAAATTGATCCAGCCCTGGATGAGTTATCCAAGACTAAGAAAACAGGAAAACATCGCTCCAGCTTATACAATCTAACTCAAACAAAAAACTCTCAGTTTTATCAAATAATTTTGCCGCTCTTGCCGACAAATTAACTTTGCATATAACAATATCCCAAACTTCCCTGACTGAGCTTTCTTTATCTTCAAAGATGCGTTTATTTCTCTCCAACCAGATCTGCTATGCCAATGCTAACATTAAAAAACGCCAAATACTTTTGCTCTTCTTAGAATTTTTCCCCAAGAACCAGCGATTTACCACCCACTCAGCCCATGTTTTGTTTGCAGCCCCAATAATACGAATTATTGCTCTTACCTTCTGCCACAGAGCACCAACAAAAGGGCAATGGAGCAGCAGGTGATCATTTTTAACGTAATCCTTTGACGTAACCCCCTGTTTTTGCTCAATTCTTTGATATTCTTCCGTATACAAGGGGGTTGGGGGGGGTTTATCGGTTATAAAAACTGGGGGTTAAGTCTAATTTTGCAGATAAAATGGAGGGCAAAGTCAAAAAGGCCTACATGTTTATCTACATTTACTCATTTATTATATATATATATATATGAAGAGGTGCATATGATTTGAGCCTGATTATTCTTTATTTTTACTTTGTCATTCAATCAGGCTATCAGTTATTGTTTTGAAGGATCCAGAGGCGGCACTGAGGGCATCAATTTTGTTTTGCTTCAATCCCGCTTCCATATTTTACTCATCCATGTATTCATCCTATTAGTCTCAGTTCATATTAAAACTGAAAAAACTGAGTGATGCCACTGAGTATAGCTTGCCCTTTGTGATATGCAGATACTCCGAGAGTTTGTATGCTCTTTTATCAATTGGAGGACTGTATCACCTAATGTCTAGTAAAAGCAATTATGCAACACTTTGGCTTGCTCTCTCTGGATCTGCAAGGTCAAATGGGGTGCTAAATGCTGGATATATTTGCTTTCAGACTATGCACCGAGCTTATGATGCTGTCTTTGTTAATAAGCGATATTACGTAAGCCTGTTACAGTATATTATACTTCCCCTTACAGTGAAACTTTCTAGCTTAAGGTTGAAGGGATGAATCATTGAAACAATCTTATTTATTTACAGTTCCTTAATTCAATCCTGCAAAATTCATACATTTTGAATCTATAAGTCAATTAATTCAATCCTGTGAAAGTAGAGGGTAGCTGACACATTCCTTGGAGAGTGTAAGATTTTGATGTATAGATAGTTAAGATATGAAACTACTACAACCTGTCCAAATAGAGGCAGGTGGTCAGTAATGAGTTTTTGTGGTAGTGGCTCCTAATTTGTTACAACAATTGAAAGCCTTTATGGATCTATAGCTTCTCTGAGAGTCCTCTCTCTCTCTCTCTCTCTCTCTCTCAAAATAAACAATTCTTTCTTGTACTAGAAATCTCAACCTTTTCATTTTATTTAATGAGCTCGCTCCATTTCTAGAGGAACTTGGAATGGAATGACTTTGGATAAATATGATATCCCACATTCCTCACCTGCTTAATCTGTACTTTTGCCAACTTAATGTAAAGAGTGCTCTCTTTTTCCACCACTGATCTTATTCATTTTATTAGTCCTTCATATGTACTTAATGGATAGACTGATCTTTTTCTTCTTTAATTGCTGAAATCAATTGCTTTTGCAATGTACATGAGAAACGTAGAATATTGTAATTGCAGAAAGATTATTAGTTTTTTCTACTTCTGTAGTTTATGAGGGGTATTTGTTACAGAAACATTGAGTCCCTTTTCACCACCAACTGCGCACATGAACTATAAAAGATCAAAACATCTGATACACCAAAGGAGTGTAAGCTGATAGAATTCTGGTTTCATTATCTTTTACCATTTTCGCGGTGTCGTTTCCTTAGTTATTGGATTTAGATGGAAATTGTGTGAAGTCAAGGTGATTGGAATGATACATTGCACATGGCACTTTCTCAATCACCACATGGGTAATGTTACTATTTGGACCTATATACTTGCCCAGTTTAACATGGTTCATCTACCATTCTTAGCATATGGTTTTGCTACACAGATTCTATCTAGCAGTACCATGTGTTTTCGAATTGTTATTCCCAGCCTGTCCTCTCCTACCTTAAATTATACTGCCTCCGTCTCAAAAAGATAGTCCACTTTCCTTTCAGGATGTCTGAAATTGATTGTCCCATTTCCTTCTCAGGATATAATCAATGTACCAAGTGTCACGTGGAAAAAATGATTTGTAGTTTTGACTATTGATTACGTTGGCATTAGCGTTTCCTTAAAAAGTGCGAAAGTCGAAGTGGAGTCATCTTTCTAGGACAGAGGGAGTATTCATTATTCTTGAAACAGTCCCCCACTATTTGTTCAAACTTAACTCTTTTCTTTCTTCCTTTTTGTTCTCAAGTTGATGCTACGTTTACTTCATCAAGTAGGAATTTGAACTTGGGTTAGCCATTTGTCTATCTCGCCATTCTCGTTTCAGAAAGTCTGTTGCTATCTTATGAATTTCCTTTTTGGTTCGTATATGTGTATTGCCTTTAAGATTATATAACAAGATCACTAGAGGTAAATGTCATGCTTATTATTAGTATTATGATAATTTAGATGGACAACATATTGCCTTTGCCTCTTTTTATCCCCGTAGTTAATCAATCCTGGATAGCAGAAATAAAACATTACAATCTGTTTCTTATATTTAGTAGTGCGATCATTTTCCAACTATTTTTCTACTAAATCTTTTTTATTTCTATGCCAGTTGGCAGTGCAGGTTCTTATCGCGGGAGCTTTGCGATCTATTTGTGTTTTTGTTCCATTTATTGCTTTTCAAGCATATGGCTACTGTAATATTTGTCTTGGGCGTTCTGTGGAGGAAACTAGGCCGTGGTGCAAGGCAAGAATTCCTTTGATGTACAATTTTATTCAGAGTCACTATTGGTATGTTGGTATCTTCTTTGCCTGGTCCATGTCATTTTCTGTCTTTTAGTGTGTTTTCTCTAGATCTCATTTCATTGAGTAGAAAATAGTGTTCTTTTGATTAATTATTTTCTGGACTTTTTGTCGGTAGAAATATTATCCTTCTGCAGTTCTCTATATTTTTACACCCATATTTGCTGTTAGGCTTATATACTGCATCATTATAGTTTATCACCTTTTAAATATATTCAACATCGAAGACTTGCTTGTGGTTCAGTGGTTTAGAGGGAAGCACTGGCAAGCTCTAGTTCATGGGTTCAAGGCTCCTCTTTTCTTTTTGGCTTTTTGCCCTTTTTTCCCCTTTCTTTTGAAAGATTATAATTTTAAAATCTGGTTAAAAGTCACGTGGCCATCTCACCATTAACTTTAACAGGGTTTAACGGAATTTGTACCCAAGTCTAATTTGTCAAAAAAAATAAAATAAACGTACCTAAGTCTAATTTCGAATATTATGGTAGTACTAACTCAGCAACTCTGAATGACCCTAGAACAATTGAGAGATTGAAATTATCTAGTCTAACTCGCATAATAATATAGTGGGGGTTAATACTTGTGACTTATTGCAAAAGAGAAGACCAAATTATTGTCTATCCCTGTCATGGTTTGTTTTATGCAAGCAAAATGAAGAAACATTGAGTCATATTCTGTCGCACTGTCCTTATTTTATATGGGCCAAAGTGTGGGCTGAATTCGGTCTCTGTTGGGTCCTTCCAAAATCTGGGGTGGATCTTCTTTCCATGATATTAACATTGATGAAGATATTCAAAAAAGCAGGGCCTTGTGGAGGTGCATCAAAGTGGCAGTTATGTGGATGATTTAGATAGAAAGAAATAATAGGATTTTTTAAGGAAAGGAGGAAGAAAAGGAATGGCTATGGGAAAGAATCAGATTTGTCGCATCACTGCATTGCTATGGACTTCAAATTCCAAATCGTTTAAGCATTTTGGGGTGGAATACATTAAACTTAATTGGAAGGCTATATCCTTTGAGAAAAGTTGTCATGTGCATCTTATTTTATGATAGTATTGGCTGTATTTGAGTCTTCTTACGTTTGTCTTTTGGTATATGTACTGGTGGTGGACAGCTTGTTCCCCTTCATTTTGTACTCATATTTCGAGAATTTATAAACTTTGTTTCCTATTAAAAAATAAAATAAAATAATATAGTGGGGGTGTTATCTAGGTCTTGCTTTAAACATGCAATATTATAACTTCTCAAAAAGTATACCTTAGAGGATTTATATAATGTAGCTGATGTTTATAATTTCTTCTATGTCAGGGGAGTAGGGTTTTTAAGATATTTCCAGCTAAAACAGTTGCCAAATTTCCTACTTGCTTTCCCAATATTGTCACTAGCTGTTTGTTCAATAATCTACTATGCGAAGCTACGAAGGGAGGTTTTTCTCTCACTTGGTTTCCGAGCTTCTCCTGTGGATAAGAAGTCTGCTGCTGTGTTCTTTTCTGTGGGGACAGAGTCAAGATCAAAAAGTGAATCTGTTTTAGAGAAAGAAACTACTAAAATACGTGAAGGTAAAAATTTTAAATCCAGCTGTTTTCTGAGTTAGGGTCCATTTGATTAAAAAAAAAGTTGGAAAAGGATTGGGAACACTTGTAAATTATGGGAAGTTGGAAAAAGAGATGAGTGATTTGGGGGGATGATCTCCCATCTTTTCCTTAATTTTCCAGGAAAGAAGTTTCTTACCCACTGCCCAAAAAAAATTCATTCCATGGAAAACCCTAAAAGTAAGAGAACAATTCACTGAATCCTCATTTTTTTTTCCAACTTCTCATAAAAATTAGTAGTGCTTTCAATCATTTTCCAGATTTTATTTTAAGTCAGATGCACCTTTACTAGTTTACAACGTTTTAATTTTGTGTTTAGATCCTTTTTCTGTTGTATAGTTGTGTAGTTATAATAGGTTGCACTATAGTTTGCCTGTGAACTTACAAAGTTCACATACATCATTCATTTAGCATTTGGGTTAGCACTTAGCAGTTTAGTCATTTTGACCAATTCTTTTGTTGCTAGCTTACACGGAACGTCACTAAGCCTTCTCACTTTTTATTTGGCACTTTCCATTTAGCTGTAGAAATAGCTTCTGCAATAAAGGGAATTAGCTTGGATAAGTTAAAATCCCTCAAAAAGTTTCTCCTGGACATAATTTTTAATAACACATGGCGTGCTTCCTCCCTCATGTGTTTTAGCCATTATGACAATTTTCAATAGTTGTCCATTACACATACACGCCCCTTTTGTGGAAGGTCAATTATACCCTTACCAAACTTTAAATTTCCCTATCCTCATGGGTGGTCGGCTGGTCACAGGCCTCACCAACCACCACACCCACCGCCGAGCTCCAGGGAGGTCGCCAATGAAGGGCAGTCAGTGGCGATGGCCGGCAGTCAGTCAGTGGTGATTAATTATACCATTTTTTTTAAAAAAAATATAAGAAAATGGAGGGTGTTTTAGGTAAAGAAAAATTAGTGTCCTTTTTTTGAAATGGAAAAGGAAGGTGTCCTTCGCTTGGATATAATTGTTAAAGGAGCCCTTCAAATCCATTTTCTCGCGTCAAAACTGGGCCTGGTTACTCTACCAAGTACAGAAAAAAGCCGAATCAAGCTTGGAAAATTGTGAGATTTGAGTTTTGAACATTATTCGTGACGCGTTGCATGTGTTGTGAAAATCCTGGTTCCCAAAGTTTATCCTGTGCAACTGATTTGGTTTTCAATAGCATTCTTTACGGTAAACTATTTTGGACCACTCAACAAAGTTTTTATGATTATTCAAGCCTCAAAGATCATTTTCACCTTTGCATTAGATTCTATTGTTTGTTATTGGCTCATAATTTAAGTTTTTTTCCTCCTGAAGTGCTTTTTATTTTTGATTTTTTTAAAAATAAAATCCAGGAAGGCAACTGGAAGGCAACTACCCCCAAAATATGTTGATATTCAAAACCATTTGTTATATTTAATATTTGGATGCTCTATCTTATCTAGCCTACATAAGCCCTTCAGAACCTTTGGCGGTTATGACACCAAATTTGATGTTTCCAACTTTGCTCCCCGGCATTTGTATTGTTTTCAAATAAAAAAAGTAGCAAACGAGGCTTGAATCCTTGACCTTGACTAGGTTAAAGAAGAGAAAATCTTACAATTAAGTACACCATTAATTAAAAGGTTTTATTTTAAATTGGATGATGTGGGTGCATAAACAGAAAGTGTGCACGTGTCATTTGTGCGATATATCTAGTTTCTTAAAAAGGAAGCTGGAAACTTAATTTGAGATGGAGGAATTATGTTTTTTCGTGAAGAAATTTATAAATTTTATCAGCTTAGTATTATTATATGCTAGTGAACGGCCACAATTATAGACTGAGGTTTTCATACTGCCGAATGGGCTGGCTAGTTATTTACCGTTCATGCTGCGAAGTCTTAATTTTACAGCTTGATTTTGTAATTTGGTTTGTGTAACAGGAATATAAAAATTTCATTTATTTATATGGTTTCTTACAGAAGATCATGTTCTGAGACAGAGGAAACAGAATATAAAAGGAGAGGATCCTGCAACGCTTTCACTCGATAATGATTCAACACACAACAAGCAAGGATATTTGTCAGTTATTGTTCTGCCTTTTCTTTTGCACTTGGGATTCATGTCAGCCACAGCAATTTTTGTCATGCATGTGCAGGTCAGCCTCCAACTTTATCTTATATGTGTTATCGTTATGGTCTGTATGTATGATTGCAAAGTTGGAAAATTATTGGAAAAACAATTTATTTTTATGTGAAGGTGGAAAGAAGAGTGATTTGGTGAGACGTTTCCATCTTTTCCCTATTTTCCATTGAAAGCGAACAATATAATAGGACATCTCACTAAATCACTCATCTCGTTTTCCAACTTGTCATGAAAATTAGTTATTTTTCCAACTTTTCAATCGAATGCGCACTTATACTTCCCTCGTCCTTCTCTTTTATTTTTATTCTAACTTCCTTCATGGCCCAATTTTGTGGCAGGCAAATACTCAAATACATATATATGCATTTAGGGCATTGAAACTTTTAATGGCCATCTCACCCACTTCTAGATCGAATATTTTGATGAAAGTTGGTGGAGCTGACCTATTCATCATATAGATCATGTCTACAATTTTTCATATATATATATATATATATAAAATATCTATTGATCTCTCCAAATGGACGTCCCTTATTTTTGTTAAAGTGTTCGAATTTCTCTTTAGAGTCTGGCTGTGTGTATATATATATATTTCACCGAGAGCAACATATTTTTGGTCAGGTTGTGTTATTTGAGTTGAATTGGTGTGTCATATGCTTGTCCAAAATGGAAATAATGTTCCAAACTGGTAATGAAATTTGACAGGTTTCGACTCGGTTCTTATCGTCAAGCCCTCCTCTCTACTGGTTCTCCTCTTACGTGATGGTACATCCTAGTAGTAAAAGTAAGATGTGGGGATATTTTATCTGGGCCTACTGCGCGGCCTACATCCTTCTCGGCAGTATACTCTTCTCCAACTTCTATCCTTTCACTTGACTACTTTACTGGTTCCCCGTTAATCTTCTAGAGCTTATTTATGGCTTTCTTTTTCTGGGTTGATTGTTGGTAATCTCAAAAGTAATTGCTATTGCCACAGCAATGTGTTGTGCTTGAGGCATAATGTACAAGCATATACCTGCACACATTGCTCTGGTATTAAATATTCTGCTCTGGCAATAGCAATTGCCTACTCATATTTACTACATATGATTTACCAATATGATTTGGAAGAGCTATAGTGTAATGTGCTGTGGTTTACGTAGCTGATCCGGGGTAATTCTATCTACATGAAAAGGAAAAAATTATGTAAGAAAAGCTCACGTAGATAGTCGACGTGCTGTGCAGTTTGTACATTATGCTTGAGGTGTAGTATCTTTAGCTTGGGCTGTACTTCAATGCGAATGTAATTTTTTTAATCGAATAGTGAGGAACAACAATTCCTTTCAATTGTTTTGCAGCCTAGGGGAAAAACCATTTTGTGCGTCATTGATTTGGTATATCCTCAAAAAGTGCTTTACCTTTTGATTTTTAGCATAATAATGTCGGCTTCATAAATTTCATTTTCCTTTTTGGGGAGACTTGATAATAGAATTATGATGCCATTGTTTTCTTTTTCCGACCTTAATTATCCTGAAGAAATGTTTCCTGCTTGCTAACAGTGTCAAGACTAGAGATTAAGTGAGCACTTGTGTTAGTTTTTAGTTTGCGGCATACTCCATCCGGCCCAAATTGATATAGAAGGCTTTTCTTTTTGGTACATATTAAATAAATTGCAATTTTTACCTTTGATTAGGTAGAAATAATGTTTGTTTTAAAATACCAAGGTGACTACCGATATGAATTTATAAATATGGATTTTAAGAGTGGAATTTCTATTAAAACCAAACGTTGGCAAGGTGTCTTAGATGTCAGGAAAAAACTTTCTAGCAATTTAGGATGTTCATTTTATTTCCAAAACTCGACCCAAACGAGCCTTAAGATTACAACAAAATATAATAAAATTATTGAAGTAGCACAAAATTCAAATTTTCACATTCCTTCTCTCTCTTTCACTCACTAATTAATAGACAATAAAAAGGAAAACCAAAATCAAACCTAAACTTGGACTACCATGTTTTAAGATTATTTGCAAGCAAAATATTGATGCATTTGTGCATATATTTTGATTACTTTGTTGTATATTGTTGAATAATTGGAAGTAGAAAAAATAGTCTAAATGTCTAATCATGTTTTTAGATGATGTAGCAAAATATTGTTGCTACTCAAAGAGCATTACGGAGTTGCCTAAAAAGGCCGATAAAGGGGAAAAGTCCTAGCACAAGAGAATATTTTAATTATCAAATCAAATATGCTTTACGCCATCTCATTACAATATTATTTATAGATATCGTAACATGACTCTTAGAATTCTCGACTACTCAAACTCCATCTTAAAGGGAATCTATTTCCAAAATAAACTATTATGAAATTACCAAAATAACTTGTAATCCTCTTCAAATTCTAACATCTTTTAGAAATATCAAATACCTTTGTAATCCTCTTCTTTTTTTTTTTTTAATAAAATCACTAGCCTCCTTAGAGGGCTAGTGCCCTACCATAAATAACTAAAAAGATACATAGAGAGGGGGATACAATAAGGCCATCCCCGGGACCCCAAAACACTAAAGAAATGAGCAAAAATTACGAGATGGACTAAAGGACTAAACCAAAAATCCACCAAGCAATTCAAAACAAGAAGATAAATTCTAAACAGATGATCGTAGAATAAACTGAAAATACTTGCAGCAAAGACATGTTCTGCGGAAAGAACATGTGGTTGACCGCAAATGAAGAAGGCTATGGTTTTGCTACATTGACTGATTGATCCACTACTGCAATCTCTTCTCTTTTCTTCTTGTCCTGCAAATGGACTTGCCATTGATACAAAGGTTGGGAAGAAGAAAAGGAATTAAATTGAGCTTCTTCAGGAGGTTTTCCTAATGCAGCAGCTTCAACTTCCTTCTTTTCTCTAATTGAAGCTTTCTTCAATTTATTTTTCTTGTTTAGAGAAAGAGATGTTCCTTTCTTCTGCCTTTGTGCTCTTGTTTGAACAGGAGAGGGAATATACTCTAATCCACCTTTTGAGGAGGATCCATAGCTAGATATGGAAATATGAGAGTTGCCATGTGGTGGAAAGACAATACCACCTTTATCATTGTTCTTGGCTATAGCTGCTTCAAATTATGCATCGCTCTAGCTTCCATTGATTGAAAAAGTTCATCATCAACCATATTTTCCCAATTAAGAGCCTCCTGGACATTGAGCACTGGAGGCCTATGGACTGCTATGAATTGGTTGGAGTTTGCAAGTGAGTAGAAGCCACTATAGTCATTAAAATGCTCTTGATTCCCAATATAATTCTCTTCTGAAGAATGATCCCAAGCTTCACCATCATCATCTAACAAGTGCTCACTAAGAGGAAAGTACTTATTATTATGTCTAGATCTAGTGAATTGTTGAGTGTGGGAGTACTCAGATGTTGATCTGCCATAATTGGACTGTGAAAATCTCATAGAGTGTTTTTTGAATTATGGAAGAGGCCTGCCATCCCAATCATTATCAACAGAGTTGGATAAGGTAACAGATTGGTTGGTGAGGGATCTATTCAAGCAAGGGGAAGGGCTATGCTGAGTGAAAGAAGAATTGCTAGATGGCAGAACTGCTTTGTGGGAATTGGTTTCAGAAGCATTAGTTTGTTCTACAGAATCAGAACTTTGAACAGGGTTGGATTAACTGTTATGACTAACAGAAACAAACTTAGAAGGACTATGATCAAGGTTTTTATTGGCATGATTAGTGGGGGGATCAGAGGTGGAAATGATGGGAATAGTGGGAGGAGAAGATTGAGCTAAAATAGTTGGCATAAAAGCTACTTTTTTTTTTGCCTTGAATCAGATTTTGTGGTGCACTGGAGATTAGCGGGAAGGGCAGCCTTACTGTTTTTGTTGGAAGAAGGAAGTCTGCAATTGTCATTATGGCTTGCTTCTTGCATTTTTTAAGGCTTCTGCACTCTCCCACAAGATGACCAATAGTATGGCAGTGCAAGCAAAAGCTAGGAACTGATTCATTTGAGACAGGAACTTCAAAGCTATATCCTTCTCTTTCCACCAAAAGTCTAGAAGGAAGAGGATGGAACAGATCTACCTCAACTTGCATTCTAGCAAAGTGACCAAAAACAAAACCCATGGTATGTGGATCAATAGCTTGAGGGATACCCACCAAACTAGCAATACTGATGAGCATTTGAGGATCCCAGTATTCTTGTGTGATTTTATGAAGCTTGATCCAAATCTGTGTGGTAGTTTTTTTCTGTTTGACAGGGTTGAAGTCTTTACTCCATAATTGAAGCCTAAAACTTCCAGGAGAGAGGTTCAAATGACCTGTAATCCATGCCTTGTTCTGGTCTGCCTTGCTTTTGAACCTTAAACAGAAAAACCCTTTTCCTATGGGAGTGAGGATGAATTTTTCTGAAGTTTGCCATCGAGAGTTAAGTTTGGAATATAACTCAGAAGTTTTTATAGGAGTGGAGCCTTTAGGAAGAGTTAATATGCCTATGAGATTCAGTTGACAAGCAAGAATTGATTTTTGATACACTTCTTCATTTAACTTAATTGCCGGCAAAGAACCTTTGGAATAAGGACCGGATAAAGGTGCAAGGGGTATTGGAGTAGTTAGCTCTGAGTGGCGAAACAAACTAGCAAAGTTGGCTTTGGTTGGAATGGGACTAGAAGTGTGATTGACAGTTGAGCTGTCAAGGTTGGTGATAGCCAAAGTATGTGGGGGAATGTGAGATGTAGAGGTTTGAGTGTAAGTACAAGAGCTGGCAGGCATTGAGCCTTGTACTGCTGTAGGATTAGAATAAACAGGAGCAGCAGAAACTGTCTGTACAGTGACAGAATCTGTACATTGTGCTGACAATCCCACTGCCACAGTTTTTTGTTTGCTGGGTAAAGGAGGGAACTATTGGATATTGAGAGAAGGAATGGTGGGAGGATGTCTAGGAGGCAAATTCGATTCATCTTCAACATGAACAACAGGGATTTGAAGCTGAGAAAGCATTATATTTTACTGTGCATTTTGAGAGAAAATTGGTTGCAGGCTACCATTTTTTGAACCCCAATGAGATTGAGCATTTTCTTCAATTGAAGTACTTTTAAAAGGACTTGCAGATGTTAGGAGACAAAGTGTGTGAGCTGGAACATGAGTGTCTACTAAAGAAGTACCTGAAAGTGTTATTTTTTGAGGTAAAAGTTCAATTTCAACAGGTGAAAAAGTGGTATGTGCTTCAAAGGCACCTGGAACTGTGTTGTTTGACCTTGAACTGCTATTTGAGACTTGTGGGAAGGGAAGAACTACTGCTTCTGCAATGGGGATGCAGGTTGAGATGTTTTCTGCATTCTTCTACAGAAAATCTGCAAAAACTACCTGATTACCATCTGATTTGCTCAAAACTGCTGTGTAGGGCATTAAATCCCTTGAAATATCATTGAGCGAGTGCTATAAGTGGCTTTTCTGCCTGTTGCCTTGGCTGTCCCATCTCTCTAGAACTCTGAATGTGTGCACTGTTCTGTAAGTTAACTGCAGAATGCACAGGCAAATAGTCTGCAATAAGAGAGATTGATTCTGTGGGAAGGTAGGGTAGAAAGGAGATTGTGTGGCACTGCTAGGACCATTAATCATGGCAGAAAACATCTGTTGCATGATTTGTTGTTGTGTGGTTTGTTGTTCAGCTATTTTGTGCAGAAAAATAGCTAAATTTGCATTGTTGGAAGCTAATTTGATATGGATGGTTTTCCGGTGAGCCATGATGGTTTAGTGGTGGATTTGGGGTGGATTTGGGGTGGAGCATTGGTGGTGAGATTAGTGGAGATGGAGGTTGTTGGAGGGGGAATGGTAGCCGGCAACACCAAAGAACTTGTCGGAAACATCATAAGATTAAAATAAAATAAATTGTGAGAGGAGAGAGGTGGAGAGAATTTTTTACTTTCTCTTTCTAGAAATTTCATTGTGTTCTGACCTTTCTTTACTTGTTTAGTTTTACATTTTTTTTAATCCTCCTTTTGTACTGCATTAGCTGAATTCAGTATAATAATCCGGTAACAAGTTACTGAATCAAGTACAATAATAATTACGTGAAGATTGACTAATGTTAAAATATTATAGTAGTTCCAATAACTCTTTGCCGGATTATTATACCAAATTCGGCACTATATAAAAGAGTGAAGAAAAGTAATTAGACATTTGGACCTTTCTTCTAACATTCAATCTTTGAATAATATACAACGAAACAAAACAAAGAAAGTTGTGTTTTTTTTTTCTATCGTGTATTGAGAAATGCTTATATAATTTATTTATTTTCCTTTAGAGAGTATACAATCATTCAGTTATAGTACCTCATGCTTTAAAATTATCATATTGTTCTGGCATTAAGGATATTTTTGACAAGTTTTCGGTTCCGTATGGATTAAGGACAATGTAATATGTTTGATTAGAAGATTACAATATGTGTTTTATATTTTTACACTCGCTTTGTTGCAACAAATAAAATAATGTAGTGCAAATTGAACTTGAAATTCTATACAACATCTATCTTTTTTAAACTGTTGAAAAAAAAATTATTATACTATACGACACGGACATACCTTAATTTTTGAATAATCTAAGAATACATAGAGAATTGAGTGGTGGGCTCTAGGTGTGTATTTGGGATATGTAAGTAGGAAAGAAGTTGGAATTGTATTTTGGGGCGATCATTTTACAAAAGTACAAGTAAAATCAAATAAAGAAAAAGAAATTAAATTAAATTTTAAGACACAACAAGATAAAGCAAAATAAATAAATTTATAAGGGTTAAAATTTTGATTCAAAAGAAATTTCCAAAGATTCCCGTTTTTTTTTTCTTTTGGTTTCTAATAGAAAAAAAGTAGGGACTCTGAATTTAATACCGAAGATTGGGTGACATGCAATGAAAATATCCTACGAAAATGTTAAAATGAAAAAAAAATTAATGAAATTTAATCCTAAAATTTCAAATGCACCATAAATTTGATCATCTAAGTCATTTATGGTATCTTAATTGTCATTCTTGTGGACTAACCCGTGTTTTCAATACACAACGTTGCGCGCTACGCAATGTGCACTACGTAGTGCACTCCATAATGTGTTTTCTCCAAATAGCTTGTGCTTTTTGGTGACATGGCACGCTATTTGCGCTATAGCCTGCAAATGTGGCATTTTGTGATTCAACTTTTAAACTTAATATGTGTTTGTGAGGATTGAATATTTGAATGTTCACTTTTTATAACTTCTTAGGAATTATTATATGGATTTTATGGTATTTTGGTTATTAGAAATGATTGCATGAATTTTTATTGTATTTATTTAATTATTTTTCTTGAGGTAAGAATATATATAATATTTTTTATTTAAAAAATACATACCCGAATAGCTTACACAATTATACTATTTGCTTATGCTACACAATTGTATAACCAAAACGCTATGCAACATGCTATCGCGATTGAAAACACTAGAACTAATGTATAATAGAAATACAATTTTTTTGTACAAACGAAGAATCTAATTATGAGTATTAAACTCAAGACCATCCTATTACAAGGATATGGAATACACTAACTAGCTAACATATTAAATGCCAATGACAATAAGTAATAAAAAATTATTTGAGCTTAAATAATCATCATTGATATAATTTGTTGTTTCATTGTGCCGTTTGGCATGGCATACATTGGTTTCTAATTATAAAGATCAACTTTATCCCGAAAAAGTATAGTTCCCAAAATACCACAATCCTTGTAATTAATGTCTTGTTGATTCGTTGACAATAAATTAATGACAAAGATAGAGGAGATATTTGATTACAGGTCAAGCAAGTGGATTAATCGAGTTGGTAAATGGGTCTACCTAAGCCCGATATATCCAGGATTCAAATCTCACCTATGGTCAAGAAAGGGAGGAGGTGGGAGTTTTCTGTTATTGTAATAAAAAGAAATAACTTAATTACATGTCAAAGTTGTTTAATCAAATTTTATCTTTGAAAAAATGACGTCCTTTTCAATTTTGTTAGAAAATTCTTGGTTTGCTATCTTGTGAATTTTGTTAAAAACAACAATTTTATCTATGGTTTTGCAGTCCATGTTTATTTAATTTGTGAAAAAGATTAATTTAATATCTTGTTTAATACTATTTAATTTCCATTATGCAATATGGTTTTCTTTTTATTGTATTTTTTTTCACCTGTCTCTTGGGATTTTAAGTTTATGAAATGTATGACAATTCAACATTTCGTTTCTTATATGATCTTGTTGGATATCTAAGAGGGGGTTCTTGATGTAAATTTTAGATAATGCAAAGTTTGGGTTCAATCAAGGTTGTAGTCTTGTAGACTTGTAGCAGGCAAATCTTGTGACATATTTCTTCATCAAATTTGTTGTGTTGCATTTTAATGGAGTAGAAATCACATTCATTCGCAAGTTCATCCGCGCAACTAGAAGTCGTGGATGGCCTGATTTGCAGTTTAGGGCGCCGTCGCACAAGGCAAATGTTGTGATGTACATGAGAAATAAATTAGAGCCGCTAAATACTTTGCCCAAACTAATAAAGGAGAAGAATTTGGCCAGTAATGAGGACTGAAAAAACCATTGAGATATGCAAAACCAAATTTATGGATCCAGATACTTGTACAAAGAGCGATGGTGTTACGCATCCTCTTCGCCCTTTCGTTCTCCTTTGTTGTGGACCACCGCATGTGTGCGTTAATGTGCGTACCTTTCCATTTTGCTGCAAATCCAATTTGTTGTTTTCAGATGGAATGAATCAAATTTATGTTTAATTATGAAAATTGCTTGATTTGGGAAACTTACGATTTTGACCCCAATAATTTCAAAATTACATTCTAACCCCTGAACATTTAGAATTTACAGTTTTGGCCTCAAGCTTTCAGGAAAAAAAAAAAAAGGCCAATCTTGTGTTTTACCATGAAATAGCCCATTAACTTCAGAAAATCGATGAATTGAACATAAAATTTCTCAAACTTAGTTATGTCCCCTGAATTTTTGAAAATAGTACTTTTGACCTTAAACTCCCAAAAATCGCCAAAAACACCTGGAACTGGAAAACAAGAAACTGGAAATGGTGCAATGAACTGAAGTCCATCCACTGTCTTTGGATCTGGATCCAATCTTCTTGAGGTTGGATTGTCCAGATCTAACCCTATTCAAATAGGCATTGATTTTCCGACGAAAAGAAGAATACGAAGTGTAAAAGTGCGATAAAATGAGACAAGAACAATACCTCTTCACTTCGATTCAGTGTGCAGGTGGATCCACACTTGTCTGTTTGTTTGTTTGCTTTAGTTCTTTCTTGATTCCTCGCATATGCGTGCGAGTGTGTGAGACAGTAAATTCTAGACTTAGAAATGAGTAGATTGTGTTTGTTTAACAAGTATCGGCATTCAATTCGGTACACTAATGGTATTTCCAGAAAATATCCCTTGAAATATGTCCTTGTGTTATAGGACAAAAGGGCAGCCAAGGCAATGATCTTGTGGTTCATTGCCCTATGAGAGGGACAATGAACCATTTGGTTCATTCTGGTGAGCCCAGGGCCCATCCAGAAACCTTCAGGAGAGGATTCGGTAACTCTGTGATGCATTCGGACAATCTAGGTGGTTAAACAATTATAGATATGCATTAAACTTTAATATTACCAGATGCTTGCAATTGAATTTCACAGATATAAATAGCTTAGCTGTTGTTGAGCATGGTTGGGTAATCCAACGATAACAATTGCTTCTTTTTGAATAAGATTTGTGCTTCAACTACCAACATGTTTTCTCTTTTTGTCGTACTGTCTAACAAGGGCAATACCTGAAGTATTATAATACTAAAAGTGTACATGTCTGTATCATGCATTTTCAAAAAATGCCATGTTGAGTCGGTGTCGTACCATATGTCTGCGCTTAGATTTTTCATGTGTTACCCCAGCCTTTTTGTTTGAGCAATGCTACTTGGTCCTAAAAAAATCCCAAAGGCACAACAAAAAATAGCTTTTGACCCGATCACTATCATTCATCACTCTCTCTCACACTCTATTACGTATGCATGGTTCAAACTCATTTGGGCTATAACTTTTGGAACACTTTTTGGGCTACATATAGTTTTTTTTGTTTACCGGTGAGGTCTGGCTCGTGACTGTTTTGGAGGACCGGTGGTGGAGAGAGGAGTGTGATTGCAATGGCGTGGAGGTGGTGAATTGGTGGCGCCAATAAATTTGTTTCACTTCCAGACCATGGCAACCCCCATATCACAACCCTGCGGAACAAGCAACCCACCACTAGAAGCCAGGCTACTTCTACTAACACCACCACCATCACCAACACCAGAAGCAAGGACACTACTATGACCACCACCACCACCACCGCCCCTGCCAGAAGCCAGGCCACTGGTACAAACACCACCACCACTACAGTTCTCTGCAATGGCACCAAGAACGACAAAGACCACAGCCACTGCCCACCACCACCTACAAGGTCCTATCCAACTCCATAGTTAATGGAAACAAACGGGGCATCTTTGTAGGAGTGATACTTAAAGCTTGATTTAGAGCAAGCTTGCTCGGGAGACTTGCACTATTTCCCTCTTTGTCCAATTAAATGGGAAAAAAGAACAAACAAGAACCACTAGAAAGCGTAAGAGATTAATAATAAAAAAAAAATAAAGCACAGGCGTAATTTACTCTGTAAAAACCATCCAAGTTGCAACGACAATTCTCAAAAATGATAGGACAAGCACAAAAATTGCACAAAGCGGGAAACTAACAAAATTGATTAGAACTTTCTTATGCTAAAACACAAGATTTTACATAATTGCTCAAAACTTTATACAGGGGTAATATGAAGGTAACGCTCCAGGAAAAAGATCAAATAAAAGCATGCTTCTATTCTACTTGAGAGAACTTTGGTTTGAACCACGAGTAGATAAATATATCATGCAAACCTGAACCATGAGTTAACAGCAGTTCTAATTCAGCAAACTTGAATCGTTGCCCTTTCATTTGCATATTCTTTAAACAACAAGAAGAAAGACGGGTCTGGTCTTCTATCCAACAAACGTCAATCCTCCAAATTCAGCAATTACAGAGCTTAAAGTGCTCACAGGTATAAAGAATGAAAGTATGATTATTTGGCGTTCATCTATTGGTTCTGGAGTACGGTTACCTGGTACTCCAAGAGTATCGAGTATTTTATGATTCATCGGACATTGATTCTTGGCCTCATGGGTTTGTCTTCATCAAAATAACTGTCCCTGGCTGGCCGTTTATCAAAATTATTGCTGGATCTTCTACCTCACTGATTACCAAAGCTTTCTCGTCTAGGGCTTTTTCTCTGCCCATCATAGTTATCGTCCCCTCTAGATCCTCTATCATTACCATGAGAACCATGACTTGATCTATTGAATTTCTCCTGGAAACTATTCCTTCCGTCCCTGACAATGCCTCGGGATTTGAATCGTGAATCTTTGGGCTCATCAAAATCACCATGACCCTTGAAGGCGTTTCTTCTTCTATCCGAGGGGGCCCCTTTTGTGCCTCTAGATCTAGCCCTGCGAGAACGTAAATCTTCATCGGAATCCGAACCCAAGAAGGGCTCATCATCATCTTCAAAAGCCTTAGTACCTCTCCTTCCAATATCCCGTCTAGTAGAACCACCCCTTTTATTCCCTCCTCTATTCTGCCTGGATCGAAAATCCTCCATGATATCTTCAGAGCCAGAACTGAGTCCTGTTTCTTCATCTGAGTCGAAACGCATGGCCTTCCTATTTCTAGCTCTGTTTCCAGAATTAGCAACATGACTAGATTTCCAGTTAGGATGAACAGGAAGCTCGTCATCCGTATCAAAAGCTATTTCATCCTCAGAGTCCGCTTTTCGACGGACTGGATTAGATGATCTGTTGTTGGTTCTCATTCTTGTAGGAGTATGCAAGTAGTTGTTATCAATGTCGTCAACATCTTCAGATTCAGAGTTAACTTCAAGCTCAGAGAAATCAACTGAAGAAGTCTTTTGGGATTGGTTATTATTTCGAGTGTCTAACTCGTAACTCTCTAAATCATCGTCTTCATCATCAAAATCATCAAATCCCATTCCGGGTTGTTTGGCAACAGGGCCAGAGTATTCTTTTTCAATTCCTCTAATGTTTTCTTCTTCGGGCCGTCTACCTAGGGGGAAATCTTGATCCAGCTTTTGAGAATCTGCATGCTCAAAAGAGGCAACATCTGCTCCATCAGATTCATTGTCATCGAAATCAAAATTCCATGCATTAGAAACCTCTGCCTTGCTGGGAATCTTCTTCTCCAACCTTGTATGTGGTCCACGTTGTTGCCTGTCTTGCATTCGATTTACTGTAAATTCATCGGGTGGCCGCTTGTGCTCACAATGAAAACATACCATGTTTCTCCTATAATTTAAGAAATTGCACCTGCCAAAGGAACCAATAATAAATATGTTAAACTAAATTGTTTGGCACTTGGTAGAAAATAGCCTAAAAGAAGTGCACCCTTTATAGAGATGCCCTGAAAAGGTTGCCCTTCCTATAAGATACCGTCTTCCTCTTTTGAGGGGGTAGAAAGTTGAAAATTTTGATGAAATGTGTAGTGGGATGATATCATGAAGAAATTCAACCATTTAGTTGGTAAGATGATCATCAAAATTTTCAATGGCCCGACAATGCACATGTATAGATATATACCTAGGGGGTGTTCAAACTTTCCGAACTTCCAAAATTTCCGAAATCCGATCCAATTTTTTCCTAATTTGGTATGAGATATAGCATTTCTGATTTCTGAATTTTCCGGTTTCCAATTTTCCAAAGAAAATTGGAATGAAACTGGAAACTATATTCAAATTTCCAAATTTCCGAATTTCCGAAAATATATTATTTGGTGTATAATATTTATATTATTTCTAAATTTAGTGATGATATATTTATATAAAGTTTGTAGTTTTGTGTTTATATCTTTTTAAGTACTCTTTCAATCCATATCAACTTAAGGTCACGCTTGAACTTTTAGTACTTTCTAATGAAAAAACCATTACTTAACTTAGGACAACTATACAACTTATTTTTTTGATATGAGATTTAACACATGTTAAACTCATATTTTTAATAATAATGCATGGAATAATACTAACTAGTATCTAGTGTTTTGTTATATAATTAACTTTTAATAATGATAGTGGCATGTTGTTTTTGTGGTGGTGGATTACTGCAATATGGTTCATTAAAAAAAAAAAAAAAAGTCACCATTCATCAGCTATTTTTTCAAATAATGTTGAAGTTCTGTTAAAATTTTAAGAAATTGGAAAATTCCGAAGATTTCGAACTTCCAATTTTGGAACCTTTTTTTTTTTAATTTCCAAAATTTTTGGAATTGGAAAGGTATTTGGAATTCAGAAATTTTTCCTAGGGGTATTCAGATCGTTCCATCCGATGAAAACCCTTGTATATACAAACTTTTTGGTTACACTGACTACTAGATTTAATTCTTTGGCGAAATTTGGTGGGCATGATCTTAATGGTTTATAGATCATTCCCACTGAATTTCATCAAAAGAATCAACCATTTTCCCTGTCAAAAGGTAAAGCCCATAAAAAGGACGCCCTTTTGAGAACTTGTAGTACACCCAATGCATGCGCAATATTATACCTAGTAATTGATTGTATTATATTAGACTTTCAAAACACTTTTGGGACATGTAGTAGTGTTTGGACAAGTGGTAAAGGTATGTTTTATTCATACTTCGATCAAGTAACATTTTATTTTATTTTCTGAAGGATGAAGGGTATTTTAGTAATTTAGTAGACACGCCAAAACTCTTCAGGCATTAGGTAATCTAGGTGTATATATATAATACTGTATAAAAAGTGCGAGCTCCTGGTTTTGGCAGGTCTTTGAAACTATGAAATTACCCTTCATGCTTTGAAAATTACAATAAAATGTCATGCTTAAACCGGGGCTTGAACTCATGACCTTAAGTATGAAACGCACAAGTTATTAACACTTAACCAATACCACGAGATGTGCTTATTTTGTTTCAAAAATCTGTAAATAATGTCGAAATTACTAGGTATTATATTGCACACGCATAGAGTGCATGTGCCACCAAGTAAGTAGTATATATATATATATATATATTTGCATATAGTCATATATAATATGAATATAAACAAGGTAGACACATACCCAGGGCATTCCCATTCTCCTGGAAGTAGCTGTCGCTTTGGACGGCTGGCATCACATTGCAGGCAAACTGAATTCTTTGCGAAATTCATGAAGTCGCACCTGAAATCAAAACTCATATCACTAAGGAGAACTTGGCTTTGAAAATACAATCACTTCTAAAATAATAACAGGAAAGTGATTCAAAAGGACTTTTACATAAGCTCTTAATGACTACAAATAAATGTAGCAATTTTGTGCGGGTGAACTAGGCAATTTGTTCCCGAAACCAATCATTCAGTGTTATAAAATCACCTGATACATAGTGTAATTGTCACTTGTGCAGCCAGACAAGCTAGGGTTAATGATATAGATCCCATCATAAAACAAATAGGCAATTGCTATAGACACAGCTGAATACCTATTGCCAGAGCAGTGAGTGCATATATATATGCTTGCACATTATGCTTCAAGCAAAATGCATTACTCTGGCAATACC
Organism: Lonicera japonica; assembly: GCA_021464415.1. Taxonomy (NCBI): domain Eukaryota; kingdom Viridiplantae; phylum Streptophyta; class Magnoliopsida; order Dipsacales; family Caprifoliaceae; genus Lonicera; species Lonicera japonica. Next base: position 153,441 of record JAKCWG010000679.1, read on the forward strand.
AAGTTGTTGCTCTAGCAATAGCAATTGCCAACCAAAAAAAAAAAGATAAAAATTTGAAAACTGATGCAGTATGTTGAGTATTCCAGCTGAGCAGCCATGCACCTTCAAGTATGCTAATACCATGTAAAAAGTTCCTCGACAAAGTCATTCACCCAAAGAGAACAAACAAGTAAACAAGGCGTTTCATCTGAGTTGAATAGTCATCTCCCGGGGAAAAAAATCATTTTGAATGTTAAAATATGTCCTTGCCAAACAACCCATTTTTTATTTCAATGGAAGAAAAATGTGGCCCAAAAATATAGAACCCAGGTGCAGGTACAATTGAAATTAGTCAATAGTCATTTCCTCTTAGAGGCCTGAATACCTGAGTTATATAAAATCTAGAAAATAAGGCACACTCAATGCACGTGCAATATTGTACCTTGGTAATTCTTAAATTATTCTAAAAATCTTTTGAGGTTCACGATTTTGTTTGATCAGGTGGTTAAGTTGCACATGTTAAAGTAAAAGTCAGGTTCAAAACCTCTTAAAATTATCCTTTTAAAAAAAAAATATTAAAGAAGGGTAATCTCAAGTACATTACAAAAGTGCTCTTCTCACTTAATATATACCTATATAGTAATAGATGAATTGAGAAATTACAGAACTACTGGGAAAGAGTTACCTACTTTGGACAGAGCCAATCCCCTTTTTTCATCTCGATGTCATCACGTCCAACTCATTTTCTTGGAGGGGGAGGTGGTTGCTTCACCTTTGGCGGAGGCTTTTTGGAACCGCACTCAACTTGACAACCTCATGAAGCAACTTACGAACTACAGTTTTCACCGATTTTTTCTTGAGAAGAGAATCATTGACGGCTGATCCATTCACCGGATCAAAACCGTATATCAATAGGACACGCATGATATCAATGGTCCTTGCCTCGTCTTCGTTGTTTGTTAGCAGATATCCCCTCTCACACGAGCTCCTCAAACTGCATGAACTACAGACGTGAAAATTTTTGAAAAGAAAAAAGAATTCATTGAAGGCAAAAGGCATGAACTTACCGTCTCTCCATGACAAGTTGAAATGGCTTTGAACAATTTAAACATTTTGGTTTTTAAATAGTTAACCTGCTAGGCCTTTCATGTGGTATTGACAACATCACGACTAAGTAATGCTATTAATTTTTCATTTTTCGGTCACGCCGTTCACATTACAACAATAGCAAAAGGGGATGCAATTTCTTATAAATAACAAGGTTTCCGGTTATTTTTTTTTATATTCATACCGATGTTAAATTCCAAAGTAGTGCTTTACACAAAAGAAACCAAATTGATTTCTCATAATTACTGAACAGTTCTAGTCTTGCATCGGTAGAACAGATCAACAGAATACTGATTATTCTTGCAATCTTGAATTTCTAAAGCATTTTTTGCTACTCTGGTAACAGAAGGATGATTGCGCAAAACAAATACAAACACTAAGTTACAAGCCAAAAAGGACCTAGATTCAACGAATCACAATTTTTTTTGATCCGAAACCAAATGCTTTATTAAAATAAAATAATTAAAGCATTACAAAGATGAGAACAATCTTGGTGAACCAGCAGTCCACCAAGCCCCTTATAACCTCTAGCTAACCGAGGGAAAACAAGAAAAAAAAATACAGCAAAACAGCTCCAAGCACATCTCCATCACTGGATAGTTGCACCCCAATTCGAACAAATAACAGAAATAGAAAGGTTGACAAATAAACTAGAAGAGCTAGCCCAAATTGATGATAACAGCTTGATTTTAAGCCAGATTTCAGCGGCTTCATTAGATTTGTCTTCAAAAACCCTCGTGTTTCACTCTTGCCAAGTGCACCATGCTAATGCTAGACAACAACATCTCCACATTAGTTTGGACGTCTTTTTATTCCATACAAACTGCCATTCCATACTCAAGAAATCACGCCAAGAACTAGGTTTGGTACCAATTGAACCAAATACCTCGCCCACCTTGTTCCACATATATCCAGTGAAATTACAGTGTAAAAGAATGTGATCAATGCTCTCTCCTTTCTGTTTGCACAGAATACACCAAGAAGGGGGAAATCGCTAAATAAGACCTTCTTATTTGGAGAATGTCACATGTGTTTACTCTCTTCCAAGAGGCCAACCAAGCAAAAAATTTCACTTTCGGAGGTATACCTGTTTTCCATATAAAATTATGAGGCACGAAGATGGGATCCTGTGGTGAATTGATGAGCAGATGGAAAAAGGATTTGCAAGAGAATATTCCCGATTTTCCCCCCACCCAATATCTAGAATCTCGGTATGTTCTAGACACCTTCGAATGATAAATCATACCCAACAATTCTGAGAATTCCCTAATTTCCCTCTCATGTAGATTTCTGCAAAATTCTAGATCCCATGAGAAAGAATCGTGATGATGCCAACGAATAACTGATGCAATTGAACTATTTATATTTCGAGAAATGCTGTACAACCGAGGAAAGAGAGAGGCAAGAGAAGAATCCCCAACCCAAATGTCTTCCCAAAATCTTATGGAATTACCCATTCCCACCTTAAGTCGAATGAAAGCTTTAAATTTTTCAATACCGGAAGAGATAGCTTTCCAAGGATTTCTATGAGTGCTTCTAGTAACCAAATTTGTATCCCATCCATTAACGTGAACGCCATACTTGCTCTTGATAATTAAGCACCAAAACGAATTTTGTTCATTAGGAAATCTCCAAAGCCATTTCCCTAACAAAGCCGCATTCTTAAATGCAATGTTACCAATACCCAACCCACCCTTTTCCTTACTCTTGGAAACATTGTCCCATCTTACTAAATGATCACCAACACTCTCACCATACCCTTCCCAAAAAAAATTCCTCATCATTTTTTCAATGGTGTTGCTCACCAAAATCGGCATTTTAAAGAGAGAAAGATAATAAATGGGGATGCTTTCTAACACATATTGAATTAAAGTTAACCTCCCACCCTTCAACAAGCACCCTTTTAACCAACCCTCTAATCTTTTGGAAATCTTTTCAATAACCGGATTCCAAAATCCTACTCGAGTAGGATTATCTCCTAACGGCATCCCAAGGTAGGACATAGGCCATGAACCCATCTCGCATCCCGACACTCTCGATAGTGATACCATATCCTCCTCCTTCAAATCGATACCCACTAGCATACTTTTGGACACGTTAATGTGAAGCCCCCGAAGCTAACCCAAAGATATCTAAAATGGTAGTTAAATTTTTCAGTTTATTCACATCATTTGATAGAAAGAATATGGTGTCACCGGCAAATTGCAAATAAGACAACTTAATTTTATCCCTCCCTATCTCGAACCCATCAATAATACCCATCTCTCTCGCTCTCACAACCAATCTATTAAGGACGTCTGCCACTAGCACAAAAAGAAAAGGTGAGAGCGGATCCCCTTGTCTAATGCCCCTTGAGGCATTAAAAATGCCTCTTGGTCTCCCATTAACCATAACCGAAAAATTGGAAGAAGAAAGACAACCTTTAATCCACTTCCTCCATCTAACCCCAAAGCCCTTATTTTCAAGCACATGATCTATGAAATCCCATTCTACATGATCATATGCTTTTTCAAAATCAATTTTGAAAACCACACCTTGTTTATTTTTACCTCGATACTCTACACTTTCGTTAGCGATTAAGACAAGATCGAGGATTTGTCGACCTTTAACAAATTTGTCGACCTTTAACAAACGCCCCTTGTGCTAACCCCACCGTTTCGCTTATTACCTCTCTTATTCTCAATGCTAAGACTTTGGCCAATATCTTATATAAACTTGTGACAAGGCTAATTGGTCTATAGTCTTTAAGTTTAAGAGAAGATAACTTCTTTGGGATTAAGCAAATGAAGGTGGAGTTGGTGCATGCGTTCACCACTCCATTATTAAAAAATTCATTGAATACCCCTATGATATCCTTTTTAATGACTTCCCATCCCTTTTTAAAGGCCTCGATAGTGAAACCATCCGGCCCTGGTGCTTTATCCCCCTCACAAGCATCAATCGCTGCTTTTATCTCTTTTTCTTCGAACAGTCTTTCAAGCCTTCGTTTTTGTTTGGAACCAATTGGGCTCCATTCAAGGCCTTGGAACCCCACATTTCGCTTATCTCTCTTGGTGTACAATTTTTTGAAATACTCAAGAATTTCATTCACAATATCACTTTCAAAATTTACGATTGAACCGTCATCTTTTTCAAGTTTGGAAATTATTTTGTTAATTTTTTTATTATTGACCACTCTATGGAAAAGTTTAGAGTTACCATTCCATTCCCTAACCCCTCGTACCTAGCTTTTTGATTCCAAGAAATTTCCTCTCTTAGGACTAATTCCTCGAATTTCTTTCTTAAGTCTTGTCTCTCCTTTTTTAATCCCTCCCCTATAATTCCTCTAAACTCTAATCTATCGATGTTTTGAATTCTCTCCAAAATTCTGCCTTTCTCCACTCTCACAACCCCAAAGATTTCAAGATTCCATTTTTTCAATTTATGTTTTACTTGTGCAAGTTTTTTCATGAATTTGAAACCTTCCCACCCCCTCACCTCACTTTCCACCCACCAATTCCTAAAATTACCTAAGAAATCCTTATGTGTAAGCCACATATTTTCAAATCTAAATGGCTAGGCCCCCATTTAAACGGGTTGGAATCAAGTACTATCGGAAAGTGATCTGATTCGATTCTAACAAGAGCTTCTTGCCTCACCGATACGTACAAATCTTCCCACCCTGTTGTAAAAAGGAACATATCCAATCTAGAGTGTGATCATCCATTAGACCATGTGAATTCAACATTGTTGATGTTCGAGTCTCTCAAGGATGTTTCATTGATAAACGCGTCAAAGTCCCTCATACTCCTTGTCACTCTACTACCCCTAACCCCTATTTTTTCCGATGCAAATCTAACTATGTTAAAATCCCCTCCTAGACACCACCTATCCCCACAAATACCGTATAAACTTGCCAATTCTTCCTAAAAATCGCACCGCTCTCTATACCTACATGGACCGTAGATCCCCGAAAGCCACCAGCTATCCCCTTTAGCTGATAAAAACCGAATTGACAATGAGAAGTTCCCCATGATGGATTCCTCTGCTTTTAGAGTTCTAACATCCCAAATGATTAAAATACCTCCCAATTTACCTACCGAAGGAAGATATGCCCAATCCTTGTATTTAACTCCCCATATCGCACCCACTATTGCCCAATAAATTATTTCTTTCTTTGTTTCTTGAAAGATAACAATATCTGGTTTTTCTCTACATACGCACTCTTTTATATTATTTCTCTTACTTTTAGACCCCAACCCGCGCACATTCCATGAAATTATCTTCATTTATGACCTATTGACACCCCTTCTACTATGACTCAACCCTCTTCCCTTTTCATAAGTAATGTCACATTTCAAGTTTTTTAACTCCCCCACCCCCGTTTTACTAGAACTAATCTCTCCCATTTATTTAGTACTAGTCCTTTGCTTAATGGGTATCAGTGACACACCCATATCGCTAAGAAAACCACTAAATTTCTCCCAATCGTCCTCACTCATACCCAGCAGCTTTGCTTGCTCAACAGTTTTCTTAGGTACTGGAATTGGAGTACTGCAGTCCCCAAAATTGGGCCTAAACAAATCGTTTTGTGTGCTCAATAATTTTTTCATGTTGTATATTCGGATCAACATATGGAATGAGCTGCAAATTGTAGTTACTATTTCACTCTACCCTACTCTTACAAAGTGAATTTTGTGTGCATATTTTCGACTTAGGTGGTACATGAGCTTCCATAATTATTTCGGGTGTTGACGTCTGTTTTCTATGGTATACTGCCATTTTCCCTTACCCGACCCCAAAGATTGAGAAGAAGGTGTTGAAAAAGACTAAATTGCAGAGGCATCTTTAGTAGGTGACCAGAATGGTGAAAGATGTGCATAATGAGAATTAGAATTTCGTACCTTTGTGCCCTGTAATTTATTACCGGAATTCTCAAATACCTCCGTTATGTTTTTGGCTTTGGCCTCATCGAGAGATTTACCTTGTGACAGAACCCCTTGACTTTCCTTTTCTGTTTCTTCGAATAACTTAGTCAACCATTCATTCGCTTTTTCGTCTTTTTTTAAAGCCATAGCAAGTTTCTATCTCTTCACCAGACAATATTGGGTCATCTGTCATTTCTCCTTCCTCGTCTTGTAGACAACACACTGCATCTTCATTTGTTTCTTGCCATGTATTACCCGTTTCCCATGTCCCTACCTCTCCCTATATGTCTTCTCTATCCTCCATGTGTGAGGATTTGCCTTTTCTTTTGTATAAAATTGTGCCATTTGCCTCGTCTGTAGTCTTCATATTGTCTTCTACACCTCTGAGAACGTTCTTACTGCATTTAAAACCCGGCTCAACCAAGTTTGGATCAGATTGCGGAACCCATACTTGTCTTATCAGGCTTTGGTGCTCCTTCAATAACCATTTCAGCATTTTATAAGGCCTATGCAAGACTAGCCTTCTCTGGTTCACTGAATTACTGGGCGTAAGGCCAGCAGACCCATTCCATACTACCAACTGTTTATTGCTGTCCACTCCAGAAGAGCCCAGATCTCTTTTCAAATTATCAAAAATCCTTCTCACCCCAATTAAATCAAAAAAAATCTGCTTTAGTGTCTCATTTTCAACCCCACCTACCTTTTCCACGTATTCTTGTGTGTTCCCCAGTTCTTCCCCTTTTTTTTCGGGGTTACCACTATCTTTCTCCTCACCCACCTCCACATCCTTGTATTCTGTGTCCTCATCTTCTCCACAAACTCCTGAAAATGCAAAATCCATAACCGAGATTGGTTTGCATCAAGAATCTTCTTACCCCTAATTCCAACTTTGAAGAATTCCTCAACTTTAATGAAAAAGCACTTCCTCTACTTCCAATTTAAATACCAACTGGCATGAACCCGTTAAGATTACCTTTGGCTTTAATCCTTGCTTTGAAGCAATTCTTCATGATAATTGTATCTTGATGTATTTCAATTAATCCTCCACAATACTATGCTATTTTCTCAAAGTTACTTTCATTCCACATGCTAATTGGTAACCCTGCAATGGAGACCCATCCCCCTATAAATGTCATCATTCGTCATTTGCTCCCGCTCCCTTCATCTTCTTCCCAGCTTTTAAATCTCATTGCAATTGATCCTTTAAAGAAAGCAAAGTTTCTATTCTTAAAAATCTTCATCTCCTTATCATTTTTGCATGTGAAAAAGGCCCTATCGGCTTGAAAGGGATTGAGTCTTATATGACAGTGAAAGCAATCTTTGATAGCTTTTTCTATTTTCCTCCAGGCATCTTCTACCTTCTCTTTAATGCATACGAAAGCCCTCTCCTTATCAAATACTGTTTCAACTACCTCTTTATCCAATGTGGTTGGCTCAAGGATATTAAGCTGGTTTGATTTGAAATTACTCCTCTTCTTTAAAATCTCTACATATGATGTTGCTTGCTTCTCCATATACCTCTGACTGGCCCCATGTTTGTTACCCGCTTTATGCTCGAATATAGTATCCTTCTTCTTTTGGAGACTGTCATGTGTGTTGGGATTATTGGCCTTCCTTCTCCTTTCTTTCAAACCCCCATTCAATATCAACTCAATGGATTCTTCAAACTCTAACCATTTTTTACCTTTATCCCCAGCAGGCACTATTATATTCTCCCATGTTCCATTCACATTTTTGTATACCTCCATAAATTGCCCCTTATCATTCTTTAGTTTATTGACCCAAACAATTTGATCCATCACTTGATTTTTCTTAAAAACCGTTTGTTGTTCCATCCTTTTAACTGCCTCCTTCAATTGGGTAGCCACCCAAAATGTTCCTTCAAAACTTAATGAAATAGTATTCTTACCTTTTTTGTGCTTCTCGCTAATCAGGATGTGCCTAGGTTTCTTAACATCGACCCTCAGTTGTATGATCTTCTGTTCTATATACAAAGTGATGGAATAGAGACTTTGAAGAGACGCCATTAGCTATTGGAGCTCGTCTAGGGCTTTAATTGTTGGTCGTCTAGGGTTGCTTATGGTGTTCGCCAATCTAGAGATCGTCTAGGGTTTATGGTAGTGCTCGTCTAGGGTTTGTTTTGTTGGTCGTCGGTGAAGAGGTTGTCTAGGGTTTATGATGATGGTCATTTATGGTTTTGGTGGAGTCGTTTAGGGTTTTGGTGCTCGTCCAAAGGTTGGTAGAAAGAAGATGATGGATTAGTGAGGGAGGAAAGTCAAAGAAGATGGATTAGAAAGGTTTAGTTTCTTTTGTGGAGATATGTGAGGATAAGGTTAAGGATGGTTAAGGTGATGATCGTCTATTATAGTGGTTAAGAGTAAGTCGATGGTTAGGGTGGTGAAGATGGTGGTCGACTATGGGTGACTTAGGGTTTTTCGAAGTTTAGGGTAAAGAGAGAGAGAGAGAGAGAGAGCTATCTTCAGTTGATTAATGTGGAGTTTTTTTAGGAGCTGATCCTTGAATTCAACATTACCTACCAGATGTGAATCATGGAAACACGAAGTATATGATGCCATGATATAATTAAATCGGGAACAAGTTCAAGATATAATTAAATCAATCGTAATTCTTTAGTATAAGTGATACATTTTGGTATAGTGCCATGAGTAGACCCCCTTTATACCAAAATGAAACTAAGAAAAAGGATTTCATAAAAAGTGGACAGGACGCATTAAAACATAGATTGAAATGTCACCCCCTATTGACCAACAAGATGCTTAAAACATTTGGATATAACCAACGTGCATGTATCACGTAATCTTTCAATCCCCACTCAGAAAACATTTTTAACATTATAAAACAAGGAAAGAGAATTAAGAAAGAGTTTGGGAATGTGCCATATTATAGGGGAGCTTGGTGTCAACACCAAACCCTCTCTTTTTCCACTGATCCAAGGATTAGTCACTTACTATAACAATTTGGACCTAGGATGTGCATTATAATCATACATGAAGCACCAAAGTCATTTCAATAGGTAAAATACTCGCACGCTAGAATTACATAACTACTCACGTATCTCTGTCATTGCTACTATAACAATAATCTATGTGTGGTTTGGGTCATCTTGATAGGACTTTTATAAGAACATTTAAGGGTCAATCTATCCACATGAAAATAGGAATTAGTCTATCTATATCCAATTAACTTAGCAGAGGTATGAATAATATAATTTTCATTAAACATGAATAGAGACGTACTGCTATAGTCATGATTACTCCTCTACAAATGTGGGGTGCATGTGATGTGCATGATCCATTTGCAACATGGAAAGTATTGTAGGCACCAGTAGTCTATATATGCATGGACAATCTCGTAGGAAAAAATAATCATAACTTCCAAAATAACACAACTATGTCATCTCATCATAAAGGGACAACATTGACACGAGTGAAATAGTGCAATCGTATACACCCAAGTGTAGGCAGTCAAGTTTATAATACAGACTTATGGAAGTCCGAGTGTCGAACCACAGGGAGGGGGATTAAAGCTTTGCAGATCACATGTTTATATAATAAAGATTGGTTGATTAAAAGTGGATTTTAATTTGTCTTGGGAAAAACAAATCTAAAGTTATGAGAACTTTCTTATATTTAAGGAAAGCGAAGGCTTTGGGGGTTTATTTGTTATTTATTGGGAACCATGGTTTATGAATCCAATTCGGCTCATTCATTCTCCTTATTGTGTTGCATATTGTACTTCTCATTTAGAAGTCTAGATGTTGGCGATAAAATATTTCGAGGAAATACAACCAATCCAACTTTACTAGGCTACCTTATGAGATAAGACAAACACCATATTTAAGGGGACAAATAAGCAAGTATAGAGTCTTCAAATATAGGCACAAAGTATGTTTAAGTGTTGTAGGTGACAAGGGAAAATAAAACCTTACTTTACACTTAACCACAAGATGTGACCATATTTGAAATAAAACTCTATAATTTTATATAAAAAGCATAGCCATCCATTTATAATGGTGATTGTAAAATAATATATGCTTACTTGAAGTCCTTTGTTTGTATTAAATGATTTAACTAGTACTAATCATACATGGCATGAATAGTCTATGTATCATTTATGTACTAACATGTCCATTAATCACAAAGAACTCCATATACATGGCATAAGGAGGCAAAAGAGTTTAAAATGGAGGTTCCATAATATTTATGGTGTTTTTAGCCATCAAATATTATGGACTATTATTAATAGATGAGAAGCATAATTATTTAACAATACTAGGCACAGAGCTTTTAAAGAATTGAAAACTTGACCATGTTTACCTTTTAAAAACAAACTCACCCCCTAGCCTTGGCTAGGTGATTCACCCCTCCATAGATGAATACATAACAATAATGATGGAGAATCAACAAAACACTTGTATTAATAGATATAAAATGAGTCTATTACAAGTGATTGAGTATATAAGAAGAAGAAGAAGAATATTTCACTCTATTTTTCTCCTCTTTATTACAAGAAGATTTCTCACTCTCCAATTCTCTTCATGTCTCCTTAATGAAATAGGGTGGGGATGTATATATAGTAGTTACAAAATACATCAAATGGTCTACATTCAATTCCACCAACCATGATCTAAGGGCTCACATTTATTCTCACATAATATAAGTGATGTAAGCCATGACATCACTAAAAAAATTATGTAAGCGATGACATCATCGATGCATGATGTAAGCAATGACATCATCGATACATGATGTAAGCATGATGACATCATCAAGTACTAGTCAAAAATACTAATTTTAAAACAAAATAAAAAATATTCTTATAATTAAAACTACTTAAATAATGCTTCCAAATTATTCCAATTGGTTTAAGCCCATGTAGCCTCGTCCGCATCAATAACATAATCCTTGCCATTCTCCATTGAGCCTTTTCAATGACAAAAAACGGCTTGCAATAATTTGTTTAGCACATTAATTTGCTATGAACCAATAAGTCGTAATTTGAGATTTAATTAGTGTGTTTAGCCATATAAGAGCACTAAAATGCTTAGAAAAGCGTATTTATCATATTCAATATAGTGCGCTTATCAAACATACTCCCCAAATAGGCAAAATACCAAATATATATGGTAGTTGAGTACATGTAGTTTGTTAGCAGAACTCTGTTAGGCCGAATATGACCATGAATAATTAGTAGTACCATAAAAGGTACCGGAAAGCTTAATAGTCCTAGTTTAGTTTTGTTAAGAAGAATCTTACATTTACCTATTAGCAACTTCATTCCACTACTAGAATAGCAAGAGACTTGTTAGAACAACTTAGTCATGAATAGCAAGAGGCTTATTAGAATAACACAATCATATACTTCCAATATTTTCTTTTATCATCCATGTTATCAAGAGCTCCTCGTTCCCGTATTTTGAGTCCATGTTTGTTTTCCCACTTTTTTAAGGATACACTAATTTGAATATAGTAAATGGTTAATCTCAAACTTATTTACTATTGTGAGTACATTGCTGGTCCCAAAAAAGACAACGAAACTCTTAATCCAGGATGTCCCAAAATGACATAAAGGACTCTTAATTTGAGACAGAGAGAGTATATAAACTACTAGAGTCCCCTATGTCTATGTCCCTACAGTTCTTATCCTCCCTTCCTCCTGCTGCTACCACTTCCATCAACAGGTAGCAATACCGCTGCTTTACATCGATAAAAGGAGAAGTGAAGGACCAAAAAAAACATCAGACACTGAATTACATTCTACAATTATACACCAGGATTATAGCAACGAAACAATTGATTCGATTGACGTATTTGCCTAGAAAAAAAACAATGCTCAGTGCATCTATGTAACAAAACTCATTTTCTTTTTCTACAGGCACCAATGTCACAACAACACTACATATAAATCCAACATGTATCTTTAAATCTCAATATTTTTGAAAATTCAAAAATATCCTTCGCAACAAACAACTGATCGACTCAAATTCACTAAACAATCAACTGATTTCAAATTCCCATTAGATAACAGATCTAAAACTTAACAAAGGACAAGAAAATTAAGAAGAAGACAAGAAAATCAAGACCATTCAAAAACTAAATCCAAGTACATTCAAAACATACAATCCATCCATAAACCCAAATTTCACAAATCACAAGTTGCAGATGTGCCCTTTGAGGCAAAGAGAGGTGATATATAATGTTTGCTTTTGCTATATTTCCCTTAATCTTGGGAGTTTCTTCTCCTCTTCAAATGTTAAACAATAAGGGGAACTTAATTTCATTTACTCTTCAAAAGTTAGGTTGAAAAATTACCCTTCAGATATTATAATTATACACCTTAAGAAACACATATGCGGATACCATAAGGTAGCATATTATACGAATATGACAGCTATGCTTTTCAAAATAAATTAGTATACTGGCACGCCATGGCAACTTTTAATACTAGGTACTTTTACACTTGTATATCTGATTTAACATTATAATAAACATAAAACAGACGTTATTTCAGTAATCGCGGAAGAAATCTTTCACCATTGAGTGATTAATTACACAGCCCAAGTTACATGGATAGAGACACCAAAGGATTTGCACGAATGTTTGTGGATTTATGGATTATAATTCTTATGTGCAACTGATAGGGAGCTTCTTCGGTCGCTAAAAATGGCTTTATCAAAAACCCTTATGTACCTACAAAATATATTAGTAACGTAGCTAGTAGTAGTAAGGGTGTCAAATCCACGGGAGTTGTTTAGGAATCAATGAAAACAAAATTGAGAAAAATAATAGATTTAGAATAAAAAACCTTTTTTTTATCTTTGAGAAATGCTTTACTTTTCTTAGAATAATTTAATATAATAAAATGTAATAAAAGTGGAGAAAGTTGTTTTGGGTGAAATAAAGAGTAGTGGATTTCAAGAGTTAAGATCT